>JAMPIV010004039.1:45000-252500 GCA_024509875.1 Oreohelix idahoensis
TTTTGTGGTACTGTGTTTTTCCTGCTAGCACTGTGAACTGATTTTCTTGGTTCTGTGTTTATCTTGCTAGCACCGTGAACTGATTCTCAAGGCCTTGTGTTTATCCTGCTAGCAATGTGAACTGACTTTTGTGGAACTGTGTTTATCCTGCTAGCACTGTGAACTGATTTTCGTGGCCCCTGTGTTTATCGCTGATGGTGCTGGCAAAATAGTAAAACAAAAAGAATCCTCAACTCAATGTCAAGGCTGTACTATTGTATGACTACGAAGCATAGGCAACAACAAATGACAACCAGATAAGCACAGACTTTCAGAAATGGTTAATTGCGCACAATAGCAGGATTGAAATGATAAGACTTACTTTCTTAGTCGTTCCCCTTCTACGGTGAGGTGTAGAGAAATGGTAAGACAAAGATTGCAAATGTGGGATTGATGAATAAAAAAAACTTATTCAAAAGCCAGTGGAACAAGACGTGAGGAAAAGACACTGGCGGTAGACAGGACGTAGCTTAGACAGTCCCATGGCAGATACTGCCGTAGAGGAGTAAAGTGTTAGAGACTTCACTGTACTAGCTCCAGTATCGTGAGGTGGGGGTGACTAGTTCCCTTCCTCGCTGCCTGTTCCTTTCCTAACTCAAAGCCAGGTACCTATTTACAGCTGGGTAGACTGGAGCGTGTCGATACCGTGAATCGAACCCGTACCTCTGAGGCGAGAGGTCAGCGCTGGTGAATAGAGCGTACATTGAAAAATAAAACCAGCTGATAGCTTTACAAGACATTTATTATTCTGCAGTCCCCATAATAGAAGTAAAGAAAGAGACCAACACATAGAGTAGGCAATTAGTCATGGATATTAAGGGGATTAAGAAGATACGGAAATATCTCAAACTGTGAGCACGGGGCACCACAGCGTAGCGTGTAGATTTTGAAGGTCCGTGCTCCACCGAAAACTGAAAGGCAATGACACTGTGAAGTGAATTTCATCGTTCAGCGGGTTTTATGCTAGTACTGTATAATGATTTTCATTGTTCCATGTTTGTCATGATAACACTGTATAATGATTTTCATTGTTCGATGTTTATCATGCTAACACTGCATAATGATTTTCATTGTTCGATGTTTGTCATGCTAACACTGTATAATGATTTTCATTGTTCGATGTTTGTCATGCTAACACTGTATACTGATTTTCATTGTTCGATGTTTGTCATGCTAACACTGTATACTGATTTTCATTGCTGTATGTTTGTCATGCTCGAACTGTAAAATGATTTTCATAGTTCTATGTTTATCAGGCTAGAACTGTATAATGATTTTCATTTGTTCTGGTTTTGCCTGGCTGGCAACCTCACATTGAAGAAACCACTGCTACAAGATCGTATCAATGCTTGGTGCTGGCTTCCTGTAAGAGGACCAGCTGCAGTGATAGCTCTATGCTCCATACGGAGCGAAAGGAAAAAATGCTGATAATGATATTTTCGTGCTATAACTGTATAATGTTTCATCGCTCTATGTTTGTTTAAGCTGGAACTTTATCATGTTTCATCGTTCTATGTTTGTTTATGCTGGAACTTTATAATGGTTTGTATAGTTTTTTGTTTGTCATGCTCGAACTGTATAATGATTTTCATAGGTCTGTGTTTGTCATGCTCGAACTGTATAATGATTTTCATAGTTCTGTATTTGTCATGCTCGAACTGTATTATGATTTTCATAGTTCTGTATTTGTCATGCTCGAACTGTATAATGATTTTCATAGGTCTGTGTTTGTCATGCTCGAACTGTATAAAGATTTTCATAGGTCTGTGTTTGTCATGCTCGATCTGTATAATGATTTTCATAGTTCTGTATTTGTCATGCTCGAACTGTATAATGATTTTCATAGTTCTGTATTTGTCATGCTCGAACTGTATAATGATTTTCATAGTTCTGTGTTTGTCATGCTCGAAATGTATAATAATTTTCATAGCTATATGTTAGTCATGCTAGTACTGTACAATGATTTTTATTGTTCGATGCTTGTCATATTAGAACTGTATTTTCATGGTTCTATTTGTCATGCTAGAACTTTATAATGATTTTCACGTTTCTGTTTGTCATGCATTGACGGATCCATTGGGGGGGGAGGGGGGGGGGGGAAGGGGCGATCCCAATTCACACCCTTTGGGGCCTTAAAAACCTTTACTTCATATCAACCGCTCCAGTATTTCCTCTCCTCCCCCCACTTATTACAAATAAATATTTTTTAAAAATAAAATTAATATTTTTGAGTTACTGTATTAACAAATCAAGCTGTCACATTTTTTTTCAACGTTCGTTATTTTGTTTTTTAATTGTATAAAATTATGTGTAAATAAAAACGGGGAGCCATATCATTCCTAGATCCGCAAGTGTTGTCATGTTAGAACTTTATAATGACTTGCATGGTTATATGTTTGTCATGTTGATACTGTAACATAATTTTCATGGTTCTACGTATAACGTGCTAGTTCTGTGTATTTTAAATATATTTCTACGTGGCAATGTTTCAATTAGGGCTGTGGAGTCGGGAGTCGTGGAGTCGGTCATTTTTTAGTGGAGTCGAAGTCGGTAAAAAATGTCCCGACTCCGACTTCGAATTTTACGAGACTTAAATCAAGGCAGATCCACGTTTGATCCATGCAAGGGAGGGGGGGCTTTAAAAAATTGACATAACATTTTAAAGAAGTAGAACTCCTAAAACTCCTTTCATGATAAAGCACATCCATTTTTACATAATGTAAAAAAAACACAAGAAATGTAAATAAACTACATACGCAGTCAATTTTCCAGCCATTGTTAAAATGAAACTATTTTGCCTCGTGGTGTTTTGCAAAGCTGTCATTTGTGTGCAGACGTGGAAGATTTGTTATTGCGTATTAATGTATTGATGAATGAATAGTTTAAAATGTAGTCTACGAAAGCCACGTATTCATTTATTCACAAACATACCATACTTATACATATAACTTCATATTAGTCTATAATTTTATGCCATATCACTAGTTTAAAAAAAAAAACTGTAGTCAGAGTCGAACTTCTAAAATTTCCGCAGTCGGAAAATTTGTTGGCCGACTCCACAACCCCCTGGTTACAAGCACAAAAATGACAGCGATAGTTTACTCCACCCCCGTGTACAAGAATTCCGACAACAAGAAAGAAGAAGTTGTTCACCCTGGTTTATGACTAATTCAAATTAAGGATGAAATCAACATCTTGTAATGAAGAGAGCCTCGTGTTTTCGTAAGCTACCCCAGACACAGAAAAGGCTGTTTATCAGTTAACCTCTGGAAATTGTGATATCATTATGCTAGAAATAGCCGGTTGTGAGAACGGGTTGCTGATAGTTTCATCAAGAAAATGTGCGCTTTCGTCAGAGAAGTCCATGAGTGACAGTTGTCAGACTGGAGAACTAAAGGTCAGAAAGGCACAGATGAAAGTCAGCGTTGAAAATAAAAACCATGCAAACGTGTTAACAAAATATGTCTTCTTCAGGGGAAAGACGCAAGGGTGTACAACAAGTGTCTCTAACCACAAACATTTTTTTGATATGTTGAGATTTATTTCTCTTTTCCCCGTGCCAAAAATATCTGCACCAGCTAAACCTAAACTGTCGTTTATTCTAGTCTAGTTCATTCGTCACATCTATTTTCACAGTTTCTTCACATCTATTTTCACAGTTTTTCACAGCTATTTTCACAGTTTCTTCACATCTATTTTCACAGTTTCTTCACAGCTATTTTCACAGTTTCTTCACAGCTATTTTCCCAGTTTCTTTACAGCTATTTTTCACAGCATTTTCATAGTTTCTTCACATCTATTTTCACAGTTTCTTCAGCTATTTTCACAGTTTCTTCACTGATATTTCCACAGTTTCTTCACAGCTATTTTCACAGTTTTTAACAGCTATTTACACAGTTTCTTCACATCAATTTTTACAGCTTCTTCACATCTATTTTCAAAGTTTTCAACATCTATTTTCATATCTTTTTCACAGCTATTTTCATAGTTTCTTTACAGCTATTTTTCACAGCATTTTCATAGTTTCTTCAATTCTATTTTCACAGTTTCTTCAGCTATTTTCACAGTTTCTTCACAGCTATTTCCACAGTTTCGTCACAGCTATTTTCAGAGTTTTTCACAGCTATTTACACAGTTTCATAACATCTATTTTCACAGCTTCTTCACATCTATTTTCAAAGTTTTCAACAGCTATTTTCTTAGTTTTTCACAGCTATTTTCAAAGTTTCTTTACTTTTTTAGGTTCGTTTTGCCATCAGTATCAGATTCGTTATTCCACGTTCCATGTTTCGTGTACTTTGGAAATAATACTATCATATCGATGCACTTAGTAGCGCCAGTAAGGTATCACTACCACCGTCATTACAATGAGTCAGTATTACCTTTGTGTAATCTGAATATTTAACTATTATTACGAATCAACATCATCATCATCATCAGTTGCCATCTCCACAACGAAGTTTGGCTGTAATGGATCTCCAACGTCTTCTGTCTCTTGTCTTGATGGTGCACTCTGACAGACTCTTTCCTGTCCATCTCTTGATGTTGTCTTCCCACTTATAGCGCTGTCTTCCCCTTGCACGTTGTAGTGGTGTTTGATGGTATTGTATGATGTTGATATTACTAAATGTAATCGTATGAGGCCAGCTGTGAAAGCTCCTGAGATAAAATGTAGTTGAGAATTGTCAGAAGGCCTTTCTTGCTACCACTACGACCTCACACTTAATTTTTTTTTTAATGAATGTGGCTACGTAAAGTGTCTAGGGTTATGATATGTAGTGTGGTGTAATAGGTTATAGATATACCCACAGATATTTAACAAGACTAATAATATTAATAAATGTTAAAATACACTGAACTAACTCACGTGTGTAAAATTTTTTGATAGAATTACATTTATTTTGTTCTGGATCAATTTTTTAGTATGACCAGAACTTAAAAGGATTTAGAGATTATGAAAGAAATGCATGGAATATTATATCATAAATGCAATAGTGTACATATATATGTACTATACTAGTTAGTTTTATTAAAATGTTCTAGTAGTCATCTACTTGGGAGAATAGTTAATGTTTGTGCTGTTGGGGTGGCCTCATCACACCTGTCTATATTGACTACACAGTGTCCAGAAAATGGTGGGAATTTTTATGGGGATATTAGTAACTACCAAGCGTTGGTGAATGTCCAGCAGACCAGAGGCTCACTCATCTTGTAGTTGTAGCTCTGGTGCTGAAATCTTGTGGTCCCACCTCTCCGTGCTGGCGGGCAATAATGGTGGTCTCTGTCACAAGTACTGCACAGATACACTCGAGTAAAGTCACCAACTGAATAGACACTGCTTTGTTGACAACAGAAACTCACAGCTCTGCAATCAAAGTATGGGCCATGTGTCAAAATCTATTCTCTACCCACGTCTGGACACAACACTGACACAACAACCACATCATACAGACAGGTCAGATCTCTCTGACCAAACAGCACATTTACCATGGTGGGTTTACATCAGATAGATCCTCCCAGACTATAGATTCTGAAAAATATTTATTAGTTTTCTGCCCTAAAAGAGGATAGGTAGTATGTTTCATTATTCTCAACACTTGATCTGTCTTGCCTAACTCTTGCTGGAGTTTATGTACATTGTTGGTCCCTAGACCCTGACTTGGGCGGGGGGTCTAGAGCAAATCCCTACTTGTTTGTAAGGCTAGATTTCGATATGGCAGTATCAAATCACTCGAACATGAAACAATATTCAAAATATATAAGGAAATAATTTCAATCTTACCAGATTATGAATAAATAACACAGAATTGCTAGCAAAACTCAGCTGAGCTGCTGGCTATAGTATGGCGTCCCTAAACTTCTTACACTTTCTTTCATATGGAAATCACCACACTTTAAAATCTGTGTCTATCACTGAACAACTATTGAGAAATGACCCCAAATCCGCGTCTAAGCGCCGACAATATGCTTGTCTGTGGCCAATCACTGCCTAGGTTTATTTGAATTTCAAATTTCCTACACTAAAGTCATTTCAGTCATGCTTCAGTCAAGTATGGATGTTTATCTGTTAGTCTGTCCGTCTCTACTTGTGTTTCTACAAAATGTACTTGATTTTTGAACCAACCTTTCTCTCCCCTCCAAAATTTTGTCGTTAAAAGTTATATTTAGACACAGCTACCACCCAAAAACCCTCTCCTCCATACTAAGTAAATTTGAACACCTGCGTCCCAAGGTCGTGTTTTTTTTGTGCAATTAGCGACACTTTTAGATTCAATACAGTCTGTCGATGATGTGAACAACACTGTCTTTTGTCATTATCTTCAATATTATCTATCCGTCTGTAAAATTAAGAACATATTAGTTCACTGCTCAGAATAGGCCATCCGGCCAGCTAATTTTTATATTCCTAACATTAATATTAAGAAAAAAAGTACTTTTTAATTTTTGTAATATTCCTAACATCTGCGTTTAGCCGCTGAATTCAAATCAAGGCCTTGGTATCGCGCAAAAGCGTCCAATAAATGACTGCGGCGTAACATATCTATGGTCCCTTCTGTCGAGTTGCTTACTTTTTATGTCAACTTGGGAAACGTGACTTTTCTCCGTTTCCCCCCCAATTGCGTCTCCTTAGCCTTTCTAGTCTCACGCAATCTTTCCAGTCATATTTTTTTCCTTTTTGATCCGCCGTTCCCCTCCTGTCTAGCAAGTCAATTATTATGGAGGATGATGACCCGCGGTCTAGGCGATCATGTGCTATTCGCAGCCTACGCATTATGTTTTTATCCTTAAATGTTATCTTTGGAGGTATTTTACCGTTGTATCTCTGTCAATTTCACTACACATCTCCCCACTTGAAAACATGCCTATGGCAAGTTTCAAAACCAGCGATACACATAGGTAAAATTACTCCTCACGTCTGCCACTACTCTAATTTTGATCACAGGGGTGCCGACTGAGGAAATCTGCACCGACATTCAATTTGCCTGGGATATATTGGATACTAAACTGATAAGGTTGAAGCAACAAAGACCACCTCAGCAATCTTGCGTTTTCATGCTTAGCCTGAGACAAGAACACGAGAGGCTGATGGTCCGTCTCCACCACAAAAGTCCTACCATACAGATAGATTTGAAACTTCTTTATTGCCCAGATTAATGCTAAACATTCTTTTTCGCTTGTGGAGTATCCTTGTTCCGCCTTATTCAATTTTCGGCTTGCATAAGCGACTGGTTTCAGTTCCCCATCAGGTGAAGATGATCTTTGCAACAAAGCCCCTCCGAGTCCTACATTACTTGCATCGGTTCTTAAGACAAAGTCCTGTGTCAAATCAGGCAGTTTGAGAATAGGCTTGCTAGTGAGTTTTTCCTTTAACTCTTGGAACGCTAGTTCACATTGTGCAGTCCAAATAATTTTATCTGGAAGTCCCTTGCGAGTCAGATCAGTCAGAGGAGCACAAATAGCGTTAAAATTTTTGATGTATTTCTGATAAAATCCGCATAACGACACGAATGATCGCACGTCCTTTTTTGTTTGTGGCCTAGGTGCTCTCTGCAGTTTTTCCAAATTCTTAGGATCAGGGGTCATATTACCCTGATATACAGTGTGTCCCAAGAATTCCAACTCTTTGCATCCAATACAACATTTTGTTGGCCTAGCAGTTAAGTTCGCCTCCCGAAGTCTATCAAACAACATCTCCAGAGCTTCAATGTGTTCTTCAAATGTCTCGGTGGCGACGAGAATATCATCCATGAAATTTGTGATACATGGGTTATTCAGGGGATCCAACAATTTGCGCATCATCCTTGAAAACACACTCGGAGCATTTTTCAGTCCGAATGGTAGCATATTGAATTCATAATGTCCATCCGAAGTGCTAAAAGCCAAATAAGGTCTCACTTCAGGCTTCACTGGGATCTGGTAATAGCCTTTACTAAGATCCACCTTTGAAAAGTATTTTGCCTTGTTCAGTCTGGCAAATAACTGTTTTGTGTCTGGTAATGGATCCACTTGTCCTTCTGTGACAGCATTCAGTTTCCTGTAATCTATGCACAGTCTGTGTTCCCCAGACGGTTTTCTCAACAAAACGACACTAGAACTAAAAGATGATTCACTGTGCGAAATAATCCCCTCCTTCAACAAATACTCTATTTCTTCCTTCAATGCCTTCTCCTTCGCGAACGGAATAGAATAGGCTCTCATACAGATTGGGTTTGAGTCTACCAGTTTCATGTCATACTGTAGCAAATTTGTATGGCCTGGTTTATCTGTTAATACATCTGTATGTTCCTCCAGAACCTGTTGAACTCTCTCCCTCTGGTTTTTTAGTCAGGTGCTTACTGACTTTTACCTGTGCTGCTGTTTCACAAGGATGTAATGGGTATTCATGTGAGGTGAGTGGTTCTTTTTGCATCTGGGTTGCAATAGCCAAGGTCAATAAGGGGGTGCTTTCCTGGAGTGGTCTGTCCAGATACTTCTTTAACAGGTTTACATGATAAACTTTTTCCTTCCCCTTTTTGTCAATTTTATAGTTTGTTCTAGACACCTTCTCTGGAACCGTATATGGACCTTGCCAACCAATTTGTAATTTATTCTGGCTTCCCGGTAGTAGAAGCAGCACCTTCTCTCCGACTGCCAGTTCCCTGTCCTTTGCCTTCCTATTAAAATATGCTGCATGTTTCTTCCTGGCTTGCTTCAAATTATCATTTGCCAGTTTCCATCCAGCTTTCAAACGAGTGGTCAGTTCGTTCACATATTGATACGATGAGGTAACAGTCTCTTCCGCCTTCTCATCTGTCCAGGTCCTTAATAAAGCTTCTAAAGGACCTTTTATTGGCCTCCCAAATAGCAGAGTTGCGGGAGCCATCCCGGTTGAACTATGTGGTACCTCCCGGTACGCAAACAATGCGGCGGGCAGGAATTGATCCCACAGATCCGGTTTTTCGTGTGCCAGCTTTCTCAGGATAGAAATGAGAGTCCCGTTGAACCTCTCTACCTGGCCGTTCCCTTGTGGATGGTACGGACTACAATGAAAGTGCCTGGCTTGAAATAGCTTAAAAACTTCTTCCGTTAGTTTCCCCTTGAACTGAGATCCATTATCCGTCAAGATTTGATGCGGGAATCCTAATCGGGTAAATATTGTAAGTAGTGCCTCTGCTACATGTTTTGAATCAATTGATGGCAGGGCTACCGCCTCTCCCCACATAGAACAAGTGTCCACCAGAGTAAGGATGTAACTGTTCCTCCTCTTGGTCCGAGTGAGAGGTCCTACAATATCCACTGCAACCCTCTCAAAAGGTGTTCCCACTATGGGCATTTCCCCTAGAGTTGCAGGAGCAGTCCAGTGCTTTGGAGCTACCCTTTGACATTCTGGGCAGGATTTGAGATATCTTTTTATATCCTCCGTTATCCCTGGCCAGAAGTAATGACAAGCTATACGCTGTCCTGTGGCGCTGATCCCCATGTGACCACTGAAGGGAATCGCATGCCCGAGTTCCATCACTTTATCTCTATATGAAGTGGGAAGAACCAGCTGGTTGTGACCATTTGTTCCAGTTCCGGCCTTCCTGTATAAGAGTTTGTTCTTCATGAAATATTCCCCCTTGCTCGGAGGTGTGTGGCATTTGGGCAATTTTTTAAAACAGGGCTTGAGTGTCCTATCCTCAGCCTGCGCCTTCCTCATCTCCTCTGGATGAGCATTTATAGGTTCACCTTCTTCCTCCTTCTTCTGTGACCTGGTCTGCACTGTCGCCATGATCACAGGTTTCTCGGGATTCCCCAAGAAGACGTATCTACACCCCAATATCAGAGGGTAGATTGGTTCATCTATCACTGCTGCTCTGATTTCTCCTTCCACATAGCGAGTTTTCACCGTTATCCTTGCGATGGGAAGTGTCATGAGTGGTATGTCCTTAGTCGCCCCTTGTATTTCCACTGTTTCTGTGGTATACTGACTTGGGTCCACTAGGCTAGACTTCACAACTGAATCATAATCCAAACCTGTATCATAAAGGCACCTTATGGTGACCCCATTACAAATAACATCCTCACAAACTGGGGGGTGATAAGGTTCCTGTTTTCCATTAGGATTACCCTTTAATCTTCGCGTCCCCGACTTCATTGCAGCAATGTTTGAAGGTTTCCTTCTACAAAATTCGGTGTTATGGTTATCCTTCTTGCACCATTTACACCATCTTTTTCCTTGGTTCAACGGTTTTCTTTCATTGAACTTTTGGTCATTGAACTGTGAGTTTCTGTCGCGATAGTCATTTCTTGGCCGCTCAAAGTTTGTCCTACCTTTATTTCCCTGCTCTCTATTATCAAATTTATTAAATTGCTGTGGAGCTTTAAAATTGTCTATGTGCTTCTTCTTAGCACCACTTACCTCTGCCTGGGCTGCCTGATACCTCTCAGCAACATTTAAAATTTCCCCCAACTTCTCTGCACCTTGTTCCATGAGAAATTTTCTCATGTCTGGAGCCATGGACTCTCTCAATTGCTCAATCATGATCATTTCTTTAAGATCTTGGGTCTTCCCCAGAGCCGTCCATTTCTCCAAATAGGTTTCTAGTCTAGCAGAGAATTGGTGGTATGTCTCCCCAGACAACAGTTTGGCATTTCTAAATTTCTTACGATAAAATTCACCATTCTTCTCGTACCTTAATAACAAAGCCTGCTTTAACATGTCATAATTGTCTTGGTCTTCCCTGTTCATTTTGGCAAATACTTCATAAGAAGTACCTCTCAATCCCTGTGATAGCTTTAAGCTCCACCTCTCTCTCTCTCTAACCCATATGTAGTAGCTAATAACTCAAAACGTCCTAGGTACCCCTCTATGTCATCGTCTTTTTCAACAAAATGGTCTAAATGAAACCCCATAGCGGAGTTTGAGGCTCCCAGACTAGGCGTAGCATCTGAGGCAAAAGGGCTGGCACCATTTTCAGGAGCCTGGCCTTGTAATTCCAGCTCCCTTAGTCGTAATTCGTGCTCCCTTTGCAACCTTCTATCTTCTGCCTCCCTTTCGGCAGTCAATCTTTTTTTTTCTGCCTCCCTTTGCTGTCGTTTTTCTTCTGCCTCAATCTGCAGCCTCTTAATTTCTCTATCAGCCTCTAACCTCTTCTCTTCAGCTAACCTCCTTTCTTCCCGTTCAATATATTTATCACATTCAGCCGTTACGTATTGAATTAAAATTTGACCATCCATTCCCATCTCCTTCGCGGTGAGCACAGCAGCTGATCTAAATTTTGCCAGCTCCGCCATACTTTTTAGACAATATAATAATATACAAGCTAAATCTCTAACCAGTAAATACACTAAGTACTTCTTATGACTATAGTCTACTAATTCTAACTAACCAGTTAACTAATTAATTATTACTGGCTGTGAAGATTCACCAACTTTTATCTGCAGGGACACTTTTAATGTTAAAGGGAATTTTACAATTTATTTCCCTACTTTTATTTCTCCCACCAGGAGATCCTAATATTACTGTTGGGCTCATTATCCCGGACGAGCCCCCAATTTATGTAGTGGTGTTTGATGGTATTGTATGATGTTGATATTACTAAATGTAATCGTATGAGGCCAGCTGTGAAAGCTCCTGAGATAAAATGTAGTTGAGAATTGTCAGAAGGCCTTTCTTGCTACCACTACGACCTCACACTTAATTTTTTTTTAATGAATGTGGCTACGTAAAGTGTCTAGGGTTATGATATGTAGTGTGGTGTAATAGGTTATAGATATACCCACATATATTTAACAAGACTAATAATATTAATAAATGTTAAAATACACTGAACTAACTCACGTGTGTAAAATTTTTTGATAGAATTACATTTATTTTGTTCTGGATCAATTTTTTAGGTTGACCAGAACTTAAAAGGATTTAGAGATTATGAAAGAAATGCATGGAATATTATATCATAAATGCAATAGTGTACATATATATGTACTATACTAGTTAGTTTTATTAAAATGTTCTAGTAGTCATCTACTTGGGAGGATAGTTAATGTTTGTGCTGTTGGGGTGGCCTCATCACACCTGTCTATATTGACTACACAGTGTCCAGAAAATGGTGGGAATTTTTATGGGGATATTAGTAACTACCAAGCGTTGGTGAATGTCCAGCAGACCAGAGGCTCACTCATCTTGTAGTTGTAGCTCTGGTGCTGAAATCTTGTGGTCCCACCTCTCCGTGCTGGCGGGCAATAATGGTGGTCTCTGTCACAAGTACTGCACAGATACACTCGAGTAAAGTCACCAACTGAATAGACACTGCTTTGTTGACAACAGAAACTCACAGCTCTGCAATCAAAGTATGGGCCATGTGTCAAAATCTATTCTCTACCCACGTCTGGACACAACACTGACACAACAACCACATCATACAGACAGGTCAGATCTCTCTGACCAAACAGCACATTTACCATGGTGGGTTTACATCAGATAGATCCTCCCAGACTATAGATTCTGAAAAATATTTATTAGTTTTCTGCCCTAAAAGAGGATAGGTAGTATGTTTCATTATTCTCAACACTTGATCTGTCTTGCCTAACTCTTGCTGGAGTTTATGTACATTGTTGGTCCCTAGACCCTGACTTGGGCGGGGGGTCTAGAGCAAATCCCTACTTGTTTGTAAGGCTAGATTTCGATATGGCAGTATCAAATCACTCGAACATGAAACAATATTCAAAATATATAAGGAAATAATTTCAATCTTACCAGATTATGAATAAATAACACAGAATTGCTAGCAAAACTCAGCTGAGCTGCTGGCTATAGTATGGCGTCCCTAAACTTCTTACACTTTCTTTCATATGGAAATCACCACACTTTAAAATCTGTGTCTATCACTGAACAACTATTGAGAAATGACCCCAAATCCGCGTCTAAGCGCCGACAATATGCTTGTCTGTGGCCAATCACTGCCTAGGTTTATTTGAATTTCAAATTTCCTACACTAAAGTCATTTCAGTCATGCTTCAGTCAAGTATGGATGTTTATCTGTTAGTCTGTCCGTCTCTACTTGTGTTTCTACAAAATGTACTTGATTTTTGAACCAACCTTTCTCTCCTCTCCAAAATTTTGTCGTTAAAAGTTATATTTAGACACAGCTACCACCCAAAAACCCTCTCCTCCATACTAAGTAAATTTGAACACCTGCGTCCCAAGGTCGTGTTTTTTTGTGCAATTAGCGACACTTTTAGATTCAATACAGTCTGTCGATGATGTGAACAACACTGTCTTTTGTCATTATCTTCAATATTATCTATCCGTCTGTAAAATTAAGAACATATTAGTTCACTGCTCAGAATAGGCCATCCGGCCAGCTAATTTTTATATTCCTAACATTAATATTAAGAAAAAAGTACTTTTTAATTTTTGTAATATTCCTAACATCTGCGTTTAGCCGCTGAATTCAAATCAAGCCTTGGTATCGCGCAAAAGCGTCCAATAAATGACTGTGGCGTAACATATCTATGGTCCCTTCTGTCGAGTTGCTTACTTTTTATGTCAACTTGGGAAACGTGACTTTTCTCCCCCCCCCCCCCCCCCCCCCCCAATTGCGTCTCCTTAGCCTTTCTAGTCTCACGCAATCTTTCCAGTCATATTTTTTTCCTTTTTGATCCGCCGTTCCCCTCCTGTCTAGCAAGTCAATTATTATGGAGGATGATGACCCGCGGTCTAGGCGATCATGTACTATTCGCAGCCTACGCATTATGTTTTTATCCTTAAATGTTATCTTTGGAGGTATTTTACCGTTGTATCTCTGTCAATTTCACTACACACGTTTGCCTTCAACTCTCCCTTCTGTTATGGTCTTCTGCAAGGTGTTATGCCTTTTTATGTGGCCAAAGTATTTTAGCTGTCGAACTTTGACCTCCCTCATTAGTTCTCTTTTCATACCTAGATTTTCTAGGACCTGCTTATTTGTTTTCATCTCTTTCCATGAGATACGCCCCATTCTTCTATATATCCACATTTCAAGAGCCTCAATTCTTTCTTCCAAATGCTTATTCATCGTCCATGTTTCAGCACCATACAGAAATGCAGAATATATATAACACTTTATGATTCTCAGTTTTTATTTGTGAGATAACTGTTTGGATGTCAGTATATGTTTCATGTTGTTGAATGTAGCTTTGGCCATTCCTATTCTCTTCTTGATTTCTGTTTCACATCTGCCATCTTCTGTTATTATATGACCGAGATATACGTAGCTCTTGACTTGTTCCAGGATTTCCCCATTTACGCTTATCTTTAATGTGGGTTTATCGTCTGTTTTGCTAATTATCATAGTTTTTGTTTTCTCAATATTAATGTCGAGTCCATATTCATGACTTATACTGTTCACTTGCTTCACTAGTTCCTGTAACTCCTGTTCGCTTTCAGCTAACAACACGGTATCATCTGCATATCTAAGGTTGTTTATTGACCTTCCACTGATGTTCAGTCCTGGTATTTCCTGTATCTGTTTGAAAATTTTTTCAGTGTATAAATTAAATAGGCAGGGGGACAGCACACAACCTTGTCTGACACCTCTTTTTTATGTCTATGTATGGTGAATAATTCCTTCCAGTTCTTACTGTGGCAGTTTGCTCCCAATAAAGGTTACTGAGTATTCTTATATCTTTTCCATCAATACCTATGTCTTCGAGGCATTCAATTATTTTCTCATGATGGACTCTGTCAAAAGCCTTCTTATAGTCAATGAAGCACATATACATACTTTTTTGGACCTCTGTATATTTTTCTGCTAATATTCTTAGGCAAAATATTGCCTCTCTTGTTCCACTGTTCCGTCTAAAACCAAACTGTTCTTCCTGGATTTCGCTGTCTACTTTACTTTTTATTCTTTCCTGTATGATTTTGAGCAGTATCTTAATTGCATGACTCATCAGGCTGATTGTTCTGAAGTCTGAACATTCTGTTGCATTTGGTTTTTTGGGCAATGTTATAAAAACTGATGTCTTCATGTCGTGTGGTAATCGAATAATTCTTTTACGTATTCTGCCCATCTGTTTGATATGTCTTTCTCATCAAGTAATATTACACCATTTTTGTTCTTGATACAGCTTCCTCCTTGTGCAAACCGTGACCGATTTGATAATTTCTTTATTTCTTCATGCATATCTCTTGTCCTGTGCTTTGCTTCCAAGTCTTCTATTTCCTTGCATTTTGTTTCTATCCACCGTTCTTTTGCTTCTCTACACATAGTACGTATGTCATTGTCTATTGTTTTATATTCTGGAGTGTTTTTTGCTTTCTTTCTTTCGGTCATTTTATTCAAGATGTCATCTGTCATCCAAATTTGATTTTTCTTAGACTCCTTTTTAGGTAAATTTGCATTTGCTGATTGTATGCTCGTTTTTAAGCATTCCCATTTTGCGGTTGCTTTTTCTTCTGGGTTTTCTCTTCTATACTGCTCCATGCTTTCTGTCAATAACTGTTGATATTTATTTTTGACGTCGATTAAATATTTCTGTTTTATATCTGGTTGTTTCAGCGCTGATATTTCTATCTGGGGTTCCTCCTGTCTTCTGTTTCCTGCTCTTTTCAGCTTTATATTTACTTTGATGACGACTGGATTGTGATCTGAATTTATGTCGGCGCCAGGATATGTCTTTGCACTTGTGACACTGTTCTTAAATCTATGTTTTATCATGATATAGTCGATTTGATTTCGTGTTATATCTCCTGGGCTTTTCCATGTGTATAATTTCCTTGGGTGGTGTTCAAAAAAGGTGTTACATATGACCAGCTGGTTTTCTTCACAGAACTGGATAAGTCTGTCTCCTCTATCATTTCTTGTCCCTAATCCATACTGTCCTACTATTTTCTTGTATTTTCCTTTTCCTACTTTTGCATTCATATCACCCATTACTATCAACACATCTGTTGATTTGACTGGTTTAAGTGTGTGTTGTAGCTCTTCATAGTATTCTTCTATTTCTTCCTCGCTGTGATCTTTAGTTGGTGCATAAGTTTGTAAGATTGATATGTCGAATGGCTTTGCTCTCATTTTTAGTAACATCATTCTGTCATTGTGTGTCCAGTATCCACATACGTATTTTTCTAACTCCTTCTTTATCAACATTCCTACCCCTCTTTCATGTTTTTCTCCGCCTGAGTGTATAAGCGTGTACTGGTCTCTTTTTATGTAGCCTGTATCCAAAAGTCTTGCCTCTGCAACTCCCAGTATATCGAGTTTCATGTCTGTTGCTTCTAATATAAGATTGTCAAGCTTTCCTTCTCCGTTCAGAGTTCTAACATTCCATGTTCCTATTTTTAGGCTTCTCCTACTAGTTTTTAGGTGGTCTTTCTCAGCCGCGAAATACCACTGAATGATATAAAGAATTTTGGTCTCTGAATTATATTTCATTTTGCGTCCACTATTCTCTGTATCGTTGGCATCTAAAAATGGTCTCTTTGTTCTCGCCACTAGTTGCTGCTGTTACCGGGCATTTGTCACACTATTGCCTGCTGCTCTTACAAGCACGCACCTCATACCTGGTTGAAGCACTTGAGGGCATTATATTGTCTGTGTTCTCTTTCTTGCTGTCATGCGTATTGTAGCTGATACAGTTTGCTGTTGTCATGGGTAATGTATTTGATACTGTTTGTTGCTGTGATGGGTATTGTATTTGATACTGTTTGCTGTTGTCATGGGTATTGTATTTGATACTGTTTGTTGCTGTCATGGGTATTGTATTTGATACTGTTTGCTGTTGTCATGGGTATTGTATTTGAGACTGTTAATGTCATGGGTATTGTATTTTATACTGTTTGCTGTTGTCATGGGTATTGTATTTGAGACTGTTTGTTAATGTCATGGGTATTGTATTTTATACTGTTTGTTGATGTCATGGGTATTGTTAAGTCATGTTTTTGAGTGGGAGTTAAGTGTTTGGGATTTTTATGTACGGGTCTGATTTTTTATAGACACGCTAGTAAGCACGTTTAAAGTTATGAGATGATTTTTTTATTTGGGTGCTTGAACATAGCTCAACTGAGTATGTGTTAGTTTTTTTTAAACATAAAGAAAGTGTTCAAATGTTCTGAGTAGTTGGGGGAGAGATACGGGTGAGCTGAGCTCACATCTCAAGCGGTTAGTTCGCGCTTGAGTGAAGATGTACTGAGTTGTATTGAGAAACAATAATCTCGGTCATTAGGTATATGGCAGAGCTTCGAGACGGGTTTGGATAGTCTCGCTAGTGTGTCCAGAGTGTTTTTTTAAGGGAAGAGATTCAATATATTATTAATGCCAAGGATTATACCGGCTATTACCATTTATAATGAATTGCTGTTAATGCAACCAATTTCTGACGGATTATATATTATTACCATTTATGATGAGTTGCTGGTGATGCACTCAACTTTCTGACGGATTATATATTATTACCATTTATGATGAGTTGCTGGTGATGCACTCAACTTTCTGACGGATTGTAAGCTATGTCGATTTATGATGAGTTGCTGGTGTTGCTCTCCGTTTATCTATGGATTATACCTACTATCATACCTTGTGATTTGCTGTGATCTGTTGTCCATGATGTCAACGTTACTGTCGTAAATAAACTGTGTATAAGTTGAAAACTAATTCGTCTTATCCGTTGGTCTATTTTCTGACCTAACGTTACTGTTGTGTGGGTGACATTAGATGTAAACAAACCAAAAGAACTCACGACATTCGCCCATTATATCTACTCACCTGTCGGCCACTAACAGTAAGCCCGACATTGCTGACGTCAACCTTGTCAGCTGTGAGAGACAGTAGCACTATCTCTTTCATACAACCCCCACACATACACCAACAGAAGTGGCAGCCAAAAGATTCGTGCAAACAGGTATTGTATTTGATACTGTTTGTTGATGTCATGGGTATTTGTAGTATACAATGCGCAAAACGGTTAGCATTGTGGTGGCGCGCTGTGGTGGCGCGTGACTTTTATATAAGGAAAATGTGGTGGTGCTTTGTGGTGGCGCGTGACTTTTATATAAGGGAAATGTGGTGGCGCTTTGTGGTGGCGCGTGACATTTTATATAGGAAAAAATGGAGGCGCAAGATGGCGGACTTGAGATAACAAGAAGAGGTTATATTTAGACTGAAGACGAGGAGGAGCATGACTTTTTATATAGTAATATATTTAGATAATAGGAAGTCGATAACAAGAAGAGGTTATATTTAGACGATAATAGGAAGAGGCTATATGTAGACTTTGAGACTTGAGATAATAGGAAGAGGATAATAGTTAGACGATAAAAGAAGACGATATTTATAGATAACAGTTAGACGAACAGTTATACGAACAGTTATACGATATATTTTACAACAGTTATACGAATAGTTAGACGATATATTTAGATAACAGTTAGATATATTTAGACACACAAAAAGTAGACATACAGGATAACAGTTAGACCCTATATTTAGACAACAAGAAGACGATATATTTAGACAACAAGAAGACGAAAATAGTTAGACGATAACAAGAAGACGATATTTATAGAACAGTTATACGAACAGTTAGACATATATTTAGACAAACAATTAGACGATAGACAACAGACGATATAGGTAACAAAAAGAATTTTAGTTAATATATATTTTATTTTTTCAAATACTAAAGAACAACTCTCAATCGCTTGGTAGGTTTCTTCTTCTTCGGTGGTAGATTAGGGACATCGGCCAGGTGGGTGTCTGTGGTAGGAAACAAACTCGGTTCTGTTGATATTGGTTGGTAACAGCTGGAGTTGATGTACTGGTCAAACGTGGTACTGGTACCAGTAGTAGGATAGGTATCCGTGCTTGGTGGCTGTAATCGGTCAAATTCGGCTAGGATTTCGCTCTGTAATGTCAACAAATGGTCAAACTCGGATCGAGTTAACGTAATGCCGGTTTTGGTGGGAAATTTGAGGTAGGATTCACCAAAATATTATCGCACGTGAAGTAAAGGTTGACCTCGGTAAACACTTACAGACGCAGCCTTCAGACCCCTAGCCAAAGGTTTAAGCATTTCATCACTTCTTTTGATGTAGACCCAGTTGGTGGGAGCAGTCATCTTCAACGAGGTGTATCTGTCGTTATCACACCAACGCTTGAATAAAGTATGAGTGTCCTGGTCTTCCAAAGTGTTTAAATGCAGGAATACCAGTTCAATCTGGTTTTTTGAGGCGTGCCCTAGCTAGGATTTGATTCGTCGAACATCGATCGTGTGACCAAACTCGTGTGTTGGCCAGGTCGTGATTCGTCGATGTGGTTGCGTGGGAACAATGACACATGGACGTGTTGGCGTGGGGAGAAACCCGATAGCGAAAAATACACACACCTGTCTATTGATCTCTTCCTATGTCTATGAAAGCCATCTGGTGGTTCCTCTGACTAATCGAAAAATTAATCGATCGTTGGCGTGTTGTCTAGCCGAAAAGGGTAGTAGGACGCGCTGCATAGTACCACCTCGTGTTTTGATCAAGATGAAATAAATGGCGTAGAGCCCACAAACGTTGGTGACTACATCTTGTAAATGTCTGGCGTTGTAGTTAACAGGTCGAGTAGAGTTTCTGGCTATAAAATTAATCAAGTCCGGGTGTGTAGGTGGTAGGCCGAAAGAATCAAAATATTCAAAAGTGCCAAGTCCGTTATAATATAGAGCGACCCAGTGGTCACCCGGGCGATAGCTAGGATCAGTGTTGATGACGAAAGCAGCCGTCTGGGTCGGATTGATACGTAGAGGTAATTGGTCACGAGCTAAAACTTTAACGAGCCCAGTTCGTTTAACAAATATATCCGACAGGAGGATGATCCGTATCTCGTCTGTGTTCATCGTCTACGTGGTGTAGTCTGTCAAAACTTGGCGCGATTTCGAGATCTCCAAGATCGAGTCTTGCTCGGCGTAGACGAGAACCTGTAATTTTCGGGTGTGACCTCAGCGAATTTAAGTTCTACTGAGACAGGGCCCTACTTGGCCATCTCAAACTGGTCACCGTCCAGTAGACTGGGGGTGAGGTCAAAGGCGTATAAAGCGTATCCATGCTTAAAATGTCTATACTCGAGATCGTTGCCGGCGTCTTTACCAACCAGTCCCATAGCTAGATTCGTCCCAAAGAAGGCTCTCACGTTCTGGTTGTGTTCATAATCCATGCACAAAGGCTTGCCGCTGACTGTTCTGCCGTCCGCGCTGACATTCAAATATATCAGACCAAAGGTAGCAAAATTGAACGGATTAGACGTGTACGACCCGTTAAAAGCGGTCGAAGTGACTAGACCAATCACGAT
Organism: Oreohelix idahoensis; assembly: GCA_024509875.1. Lineage (NCBI taxonomy): Eukaryota > Metazoa > Mollusca > Gastropoda > Stylommatophora > Oreohelicidae > Oreohelix > Oreohelix idahoensis. Next base: position 65,313 of record JAMPIV010004039.1, read on the forward strand.
CCGTGTGGGTGTTTAACTGAGAAATAGATTATCCTGCATGTGCGATAGCATACCTCTAGGGATAGAGAAAGTTTTTAGCACAACTCGTTTCAAGGGGTACTTGGCATTACCTCGCACCAAGGCTTTCTCGTGGGCTAGAGCGACGGCGGGGTTTAATTTGGCTTTCCGGACAACCAAGGCCGCATAAGTTATAATAGATTTATAACCAGCGGTGGGGTCGTGTCCCAGCACGTTGAAGGCATCTTTAGACGGGGTGAGTTTTACTTTAACGGTCACACCATTTAACAGGTAACGATCTTGAGCGAAGATATCTGAATGCAACCGACCCATCATATCAATCTTCTGAGAACCACCCGCTACATGTCGACGCAGTCTTAGTCCATTGTTATTATCACCAATTGTGTCCGTAATAAAATTTGGCGTGTCTTTGTAAAACAGAGCCGATGTCAGATGCCCTCGTTTGGGTTCCTCCCCGTAATTCAACGTGGCTTCCAGGTAAGCTCTATAAGGGTAGGTGTTCTCGCTGGGTGTAATCAGCGTGTCGTTCAGTGAAACGTCGACTTGTGAGAATAAACTGTGCAGGTAATAGTTGATCGGGGCCACCTCTGCGTCAGCGGGTAATGCGCCGCCATTAGCTAACGTAATTTTGGCGCGCACGTGCAGAAAAGTATTGAACAAATCTAGATATTCTTCACCGTTTCCCGATATTACAAATTCCACCGGGGCTCCGGGGGCTAAGGCGGCCAATGGATGTATCTCCACAAATTGTCCCTCTTCTACGGCTGTCTGCGTTGGTGGTACGCTAAACAAATCTAGACCACTGTGAAGACACTCGCACGAGTTGGGGTGAATAAGCGCCATCATTCAAATATATCAGAGTACCTTCGCTTCTTCTGGTGAGAATGAGAAGGCCGAGCTCGGTTACTGCGTTTTATTCGTTTCGGCTCGCCAGGTGGGGCAGCTCTCGTTTTTCTTTTTCTTCTAAGCCCGCTACCTGATTGGTTAGTGGTGAGGTGTTCAACCGCTCCCTGTAATAAACGTTGACCCGATTCCTTGGCTCGTTCACGAAACGCCTCACCAACATTTCTGCCGGCTAACGCATCGCTCGCGACCTGTAGACCGGTCCCAAGCCCTTCTCTGAGTAAAGCTTTGCCTCCAGTTTTTAACCACGGGAGAACCATGCGACCGAGCCCGCCAAAAAAAAAAACTACCCAAACCATGTCCTCTTTGACTTCTGCCTCCGATAAACACTGGCATCCCGTGGCCAGCTTGGTTGCAGTAAAACTCCTCATACATCTTGGGGTTTCGTCGGATGGGTACGTGTCTCACCATTTTTCTATTCAAAATCAAACCGTCTGTGAGTTCGGAAGTGTAGTGTCAACACCGAAGCTCCGCTAGTGAATGGGATAGTCTTACCCTGATCGTTAGTTAAAAGGATTTCCACCGCGTCAAACGAAAAACGGCTCAGGGGTACGTAATGTGGTTTGTCGTAAATCCTGAAAACAGAAGCAGTAGTCCTATCCAAAATAGGAACAATCCGTAACAAAGGGACAGAGGCATCTCCAACCGGTCTCGCCGCTACGAGATCGCAGTACACGTATACATTTTTCATGTCGCTATCCATTTGTACTTCAGTCTCGCCTCGTAGTATTGGGTCGATGTCTGTGGCGAGCGAGGCAGGAAAACCTAACATGTGTTTCAACGTCTCGCTAATTCTAACTTCAACCTCCGGATCATACAGATTCAAGGTGGCCTTATTATTGTTAAAATGGAATCTAACTCGGGCTTTTTCATCCACATCCGTGGCTAAAAGCAAACGATTCAACTCGTCGATCAGCGTGTCGGGTGACGTGTATAGACCAGCAGGTAACGTGAGTACCATAGACTCATCTTCTTTGTTGGGAAAGTAATGTATCCATACATCATCCTCTAGCACGTTAAAATAACTTTTGGGAAATTGAATCTTAACCAAACCGACCTCGTAACGCGAAGTCAAGTCTATAGTCTGTGGAAATTTGACGAAAAAGTGACCGGCGTTATTGTTTGGGTATATTTTCATCGAGGCATTGCTGGGTAACGTCACGTAAAAACTCATCCTATCTTAGGGTTAGGTAACATGTAACCCAGACAACTGCTCATTAAAGCGATCCAAAACTTGCCGTCTGGTCCCTCTGCGTTGCTCCGACTCAGATTAAATAACGAGACACCGATGACGACATATAATAACGATGATCTGACAGATGAAAACGATCTCTAGTCGCGGGACTAGTTTCCCCAAAAAAGGCCAGAACGAGGTTCTCGCGGTCTTGGGAGGGGGTGGTCGCAAAACTGGGGGGCTCACTTCTTCTTCAATATCCATCAGTCTCGATATGTCGCTAGTTGTTTGGCGGAAATCCAGCTGTTGAATGACGAGTTATATCAGAACCATTTGACTAAATATTCTTTTACACCCCTGACACCTCGGCGTTCCTCCAAAATGGACTCGATTCGATAAACTATCTTGTCTCCGACTCGCTGCAGCTCTTCTTGGTAAAAAGAACCTTTCAGTTTCTCACCCGAATCATCTTTAAGGACGTATGTGACCGGTCTTGTTTGATTTAGTCGACTGACCGTAAACAACTCTTCTGTCCACGCCGGCGTATAACCCTTTTTAAAAGTTTGTCTGGCTTGGGCGATCCGCACGCGATCACCAGCTTTAAAATAGACTTTTCTACCGACGACTTCAGGGGTCGAATACAACGTATGCCACACCGCTTCTTGATTGCTAGGAGTAACTTCCACCGGTGCCATCTTAATACTCAGATGATACGAATAATTGTAGTTGTGGACCAGTTGTTGTATCACGTCGACGTAGCGAAGACTGTTGGTTTTGGTAAAGTAACGCCACGTTTTTTCTTTGAGGGTTCGATTAAACCTCTCGACAATAGCTGCTTTGGTATCCTCATTCTCCGTAGTGAAGAAATGGACCCCCTCAGCTTTAAGAAACTTTAAGAATGTTTTGTTGACGAACTCACTGCCCTTGTCTGTTTGAAAATTTATCGGTTTGCGACTGTTAAAAATTGTCTTTACCGCTGCTACTAACGCTGTCCCAGTCTTGTTTTTCAACGGAACAGCCCAAGCGAATTTACTAAACACATCGATACACGTTACTAGATAGGAACACCCATCGTTGAATCTTTTTAAACCTCGCAAGTCAATTAAATCAGCCTGGAACTGTTGGTCGATACCACCCGCAATGGTCGTACGTCGTTTAAATTTTCTGCGCACCGGTTTGCGTAGGGTGTAGGTGTCCTGATGACCTAACCACTCTTCAATTTTTTTACGACTAAGTTTGTTGGTACGTTGTAAGGCGGTGATTCCACCATACGATCCGGGTCGTTTTGGATCGTAGTAATGTTGTTTTAAAATCTTATTTACTTCTTTGGCCATGCTTCCCACTTTGGTGTCTTTTTCCTTCTTCTGAGCGAATACGACGATGATTCTCGCAATTTACTGGCAACCACCTTTTTTCGATTAGTGGGTGTGACGGGTGGGGACTGAGGCGTTTTGTCGACGACCTCATCTTTAAGTACAGTAGGTTGTTCGCTGGTTTGTAATGGTGGTGGTTGTTTAATATCCACGAGACCCAGAGGTACGTGACTGTACTGTTCTAGTCGATTCAAATAACGCTGTAGTGTTTGTTGATAAAGTCTAGCCTTGTCGTTCACTGGCATATCTTGTCGATCCAAGACTAGTTGCATTTGAGTATCCAATTCTCCCAAGTTATCTCTTAGAGCGTCGGGTGGTCTGTAAGGTTTTTGAACCTCTAACAAACGAGGATCCATCAAAATCATTTTCTTAGCCATCTAAAAGAGCCCTCTTAGTACAGTTAGTATTGGTCCAAGGAGAGCAGTTAAAAATTCTCCAGTTTGTAAAAATTGTTTTCGTATTTTGAGCGACAATTTTTTTCTTGGTAAGCGCTCGCAGGGTGTTTTTGTAACGACGCATACGTCTCTTCTGAGGGGGTGTCAGTGTAACCTTACCTTTTAATACGTTGTGACAACATTCACAGAGTGTTCCTACCAGATCGGGTGACGCTGTTTTCATAACAGCCTTGATGACTGGTGGTTTGGCCGTACCTAGAAATTTTAACATGTCAGCATGTCTTTTTATTTTTTCTCCCATCTCGTTACTTGGGTACGTAAACAATTTGTTGTTCTAGTGGGAATATGTGGGTTCGAAGTCTCAAATTGTCTGCTGTGTCTTGGCGAAGGTCGATTACCAAATAGCCATGTGGGGTCGACGTCGCGTCTTTAAAACTCTCTTGGACATAGGCAGTTTGACCTGGGTACATCTGTTTGGCTAGATTAACAATTTGCGACCCATCGCGTGGATTTTTGAAAAGCACTATATAATGAGAATTCAAACTAATGGTTCTGTGTTCTTTGTTCTTGCCAAATAAATTTTGCACAAGATAAAATACGCTTATATTGCGGTGATGACTTGATTTTGTGAATAATTTAGTTACTCGCTCATCTGTTTCGTTCATGAGGTCATCGATAATTACCAAACGTTTCTTATCACCTGTCCACTGCTCAATATCGGGTAGTCCTTCAATAAACTGAACTCCAGTCATGGAATTGTATAGGGGTTGATATTCACCATAACACCATATAATTTCATCGGGTACGGCTGTTACCATATCTTTGATATGTGTTAGGAAACGATGGACAAAAACAGTCTTTCCACTAGAAGTAGGGCCTGAAACCAAGCACGTGAACGGATGAACCCAACGCGGGTCCATAGTTAAGAATGATAGATTACACTTACAACCAGTTATTTTATATCTAAAACAAGAATCCCTGTTCCCAACGTAAGAATCGTGCAAACATTGTGAGAACCCCTGTTCTACAATGTGGGAACCTTTGGTGTAAAACAATGTGAGAACCTTTGGCGTAAAACAATGTGATAACCCCTTTTCATGGTAAGAATCGTGCTAACATTGTGAGAACCTTTGGTGTAAAACAATGTGGGAACCTTTGGTGTAAAACAACGTGAGAACCTTCGGTGTAAAACAATGTGATAACCTTTGTTGTAAAACAAAGTTTCAAACCACTCGTTACTTAGTAACACAGACGTAACTATCATTCTTATTCTTCGTCAACAGACTATAACAATATTAAATTTTGTTTATTAAATTTTGTATTTAAAAGCGTGATCTAATAAAAAAAAGTGTTAAGTTATACACAGACAATAATTTTTTACATACAACACTAACAGACAGTTCTATTTTGTTCAAAAGTTTGATAAAACTTGTCTTCGAACAAATTATTAACATCTGCTGTGGGTCATTGCAGTTCTTGTAATTACATTCTCGAAAATCGCGCATTGGACACGATTGCGAGGCAGCTGTGGTACGTTGATTAACAGATCTAATGTAAAATAAGTCATATTTTCGGCAAGGGACCACTTAAGCAAACACATCTGCTACTAATTTAATATGCCCGTAATCACATTGCATATCGATCCCGTTATTTACTCACAATACCGGACGTGGTTTGTCTCACAATTATACGCACCTACATCTGTCATTCGATCTCATTTTCCTATCAGGAGCGAAATTTTCCAAACAACACCTGCACAGTAATTAAACATTGTTGTGACAGTTCTTAAACAACCTCTATCGATCCCATTATCGGTACGTGACAATTCACACTCTACAGTACACGTCAGCGAACATGTGGGTATACACTAGGCCCGTCGAAGTCAGTTATTTTTTGAAACAGATTGTGTATTCTTACGCGTGTTTGTCTCAAAACCTTTTGATATAAGGAAACATACTCTCGCTAGACCAATCATTCAATTAGCAGAACTCGAAATGGAAACATCTCCCTGAAACAAACGTTTTTGAAGCCTTCTGAAAAAAACCACTTGTTTTGTCTTCTCATATCAATTGACTGTTACAGCGTATGTATTTTTTGTTTATTTGTTAGAATGTTAAATATATTTTTATTTATCTAAATATCTGACCGTTTGTTGTTCGCTAGGAGTATTTTCTTAACAGACACTGTGAACACATAACCTACGCAAAGGGCTAAATATGTGTGCGTGTGTATTCGTCTGTTTTTTCCCTATAATAGGAAGTTAAAATAATTATTTCTATTTAGAGAATATATAAGTTTTAGTTGTTTTTATTATTCGTGTGTTGTATTAAATATCTGTTTTCTATTTAAAAGCTATGTCTGTGCACTAGCCAGTGTTGCTAAAGGCTGTTTCAAAATAGTCTAGCTGGTATTTTAATAATATTTGTTTGTTAAGTTGTTAACGCAGATCGTCACTTGTTATTTTTATCTCTGTGTGTTATGTTAAATTCTTACACGTCGTTTTTAAAGAGTGGTTGATTTTCGATAAGTTAAGACTTAACCGTTTTATTATGTACTATAGTCTAATAATTATCCTTAGTTTAAACCTTATCCGTGTTTCTCGTCTATTGTTAAACTCATGCGAAATCAAATTATATTTGGGTTTTGAAAAAAATTATCTGTGATACTTACAACTTGAAATACTTTCTGATAACAACACGCTAAACTTGTATAGACAAATAGTCTATTTCAAATACTTGTTTGGTTGTAGCGCAAAGACGGTTGGGAAGATCGATAAATTGATTTGATTCCACAAAACATGTGCGCAAGGGGTATTTCTGTACTCAGAATCTGCTTGTATAAAGAACTTCTCATAGTAACTACAAACACATTACTTTAAAAATAAATAAGGACCCGAGTCACTACAAACCACCTAACCAGCCAGTGAAAATTAGACAACATAATAGTTTAGAAAATGTTATATTTTAGATTTAACAATACTGAACTACACATGGTCTTGCAATGATACAAGCGAAAGTTAATAAAACTCTATTATTTTAAACGATAGGGCAGATCGTCACTTGTCTCGCGAACATGTTGAGTTTTAAATCGATATCTTTTCTGACACAGTGGTGTATACGTTAACATCACAGAATAAGAAATAAGACTGTGATTTATTTACCTGTTTATTCTCTCTCTCTCTCTCTCTCTTTCTCTCTCTCTTTCTCTCTCTCTCTTTCTTTCTTTCTCATTCTCATTCTATCTCTCTCTCCCTCTCCATCTCTCTCTTTCTCTCTCTCTCTCTCTCTCTCTTTCTCTCTTTCTCTCTATCAGATTGTCTTATTTAACTGATTGATACATATATATAATTTTATGTGTGAATAACTTGTTTTTGTTCCTATTCAACAGATGTCTTCAACTCAAAACAAGAACTGTGGCTACGCTTGCTCGATCTGCAATACCTCTTTTACGAGGAGTCGTGAACTTACTCGACATACGCGCACAGTACATGCTGAACCGAGACACACCTGTCGTGTCTGTCCTCAAAACTTTACCACTCCTGAGGCATTACAACACCATATAGCTCTCGAACATGGAACAGGGGCCCCGAGATCCCCCACAGTGGAAACCAATGCACCGGGGGCTGCTACAAACATTGCTGTTATAAACGCCCCAATGGGGACCAACACTGCAGCCGGGCACAGTCTGATGTGTACCCGGTGCAACAAGACCTTCACCAGACGTGATGCATTATCACGGCACATAAAAACAGTGCACTCAACCCCTCTGTTTTCCTGTGACATTTGTGGCAAAGATTTTTCTCGTGGTGATAGGTTGCGGGTTCATACACTACAGCATCATACATCTGTCCCAACACCACAATCATTCCCCACAGCACCATCAACATCAAAGAACCCGCAGACAGCATCATCATCGACGAATCCGCAGACATCCTCATTATCAGACACCGCAGCAACTTCGTCAAGAATGCATTCATCAGCACCCATCATAACATCTCCCTCCAACCTGACTTACCCACAGATAACTGAACTCAACCTGGCGCACCAACAGACAGCAACAACAGTGAACCCACAGATATCAACATCATCTGCTGCAGCATCTATCACAGCAACATCAACTACAAGTCATAACCCACCATCAACTCCCTACTCATCAATTCCATCTCACCCACCAAAAACAGGCCAGACCAAGAAACGTCCCATGTCCAGTACCCACCAAACCCATATAAAAAAAACCCGTCTGACCACTGAAGAAGACTCGTTAGATGACCTACCAGCTGACATAAAACAAGTCTATATTGACAACTGGCAGGCGATCAAAACACATTCAAATAAACATAAATATCTGTCAACTTTTACTTTTTTCCACAATAACGAAAATATCGACTGGGCCCGTCTCTTGACACCAATCTTCACACAACAAACAAAACGCTTCAAAATAAACTACAGTTTCCACATCATCTTACGCCACAGAGCGACAAATGACCTCCGTTTCTTTCACTCTTCGCATAACAATGCAGTCGTCTTAGATCAACCTCACCTAGTGAACAACATTACAGATTTCAAATCTTTTGTCTCACAATTACACGACAGCGATATTGTCACACAAGCACAATTAAACAGACCAAACACAAAATATTTACGGGTAAATTTAAGAATATTATTATTTCAGGAACCGTCCTCCCGACGTCCTGTGGTAAGAGTGCATTAGACTAAAGGCTTGACACTCCTTATTACAGTGGCCTGGTTAATACCCTCCAGGGTTCACCTTGTATATTCCATTTCAGGAATTATAATATATATTTAAATATGGCCAGTCACACACAATCTCCCTGGCCCGCACCTCAGGTACTCAGTAACAAGGCCTAACTTCTTGGCACAGTTCATATATTTATTAACACAGTACTCCACATTGAGTATGGTATGACATCGTAGCTTTTACTAGCACATGTCTCTACTGTCCTTGATTCTGATACTCCCAGTTTAATGGAACAGTCAACTTACGTGCCCAAGAATTCCATACACACTGCTAAGACTAATCTGACATTATACTGTTAATGAAAGCATAAGGCAGTGATGGTAATCGATCTTGCAGGTGCAATATAAAGATGCCCAAAGGCAATTAACACATTCTAAAATCAGGTCCTACTGGACACATTCCATGCATACTGGTCAAACGACACAAGCAGACTGCCGGTTAGAGACGCTAGCTTGTCCCAAATCAAAACTGACGTCTGCTGTCAATTCAAAGCAGGAGTCAAGACGTCACTGTAACAAGGCCTAACTTCTTGGCACAGTTCATATATTTAATAACACAGTACTCCACATTGAGTATGGTATGACATCGTAGCTTTTACTAGCACATGTCTATTGTATGACATCGTAGCTTTTACTAGCACATGTCTCTACTGTCCTTGATTCTGATACTCTCAGTTTTAATGGAACAGTCAACTTACGTGCCCAAGAATTCCATACACACTGCTAAGACTAATCTGACATTATACTGTTAATGAAAGCATAAGGCAGTGATGGTAATCGATCTTGCAGGTGCAATATAAAGATGCCCAAAGGCAATTAACACATTCTAAAATCAGGTCCTACTGGACACATTCCATGCATACTGGTCAAACGACACAAGCAGACTGCCGGTTAGAGACGCTAGCTTGTCCCAAATCAAAACTGACGTCTGCTGTCAATTCAAAGCAGGAGTCAAGACGTCACTTCCTGCAACCACGGGATACCGTGTGTAAACAATATATATCAGGAAGTGACGTCTTGACTCCTGCTTTGAATTGACAGCAGACGTCAGTTTTGATTTGGGACAAGCTAGCGTCTCTAACCGGCAGTCTGCTTGTGTCGTTTGACCAGTATGCATGGAATGTGTCCAGTAGGACCTGATTTTAGAATGTGTTAATTGCCTTTGGGCATCTTTATATTGCACCTGCAAGATCGATTACCATCACTGCCTTATGCTTTCATTAACGGTATAATGTCAGATTAGTCTTAGCAGTGTGATAGATAGAAAGACGTGGCTGGAATTGCTTCAACAAAATATTTTGTGTTTGGTCTGTTTAATTGTGCTTGTGTGACAATATCGCTGTCGTGTAATTGTGAGACAAAAGATTTGAAATCTGTAATGTTGTTCACTAGGTGAGGTTGATCTAAGACGACTGCATTGTTATGCGAACGTAAGTTGACTGTTCCATTAAAACTGAGAGTATCGGAATCAAGGACAGTAGAGACATGTGCTAGTAAAAGCTACGATGTCATACCATCCCGGCTTGGCCCCCAGAAACTGGTACGGGTAATTTTAAAGAATATTATTATTACTTCACGAACCGTCCTCCCGACGTCCTGTGGTAAGAGTGCATTAGACTTAAGGCTTGACACTCCTTATTACAGTGGCCTGCTGAATACTCTCCAGGGTTCTCCTTGTATATTCCATTTGAGGAATTATAATATATATATTTAAATATGGCCAGTCACACACAATCTCCCTGGCCCGCACCACAGGTACTCAGTAACAAGGCCTAACTTCTTGGCACAGTTCATATATTTAATAACACAGTACTCCACATTGAGTATGGTATGACATCGTAGCTTTTACTAGCACATGTGATAAATTCCTTCCAGCAGTATTATTTGCCTATAGAGAGGCACCTCAGGAGAGCACCGGGTTCTCCCCATTTGAACTATTGTACGTGGCGAATCCGAGGGGCCCAATGCACATTCTGAAAGATATACTGGTTGGTGGGCGTTCCCGAGGTGATACTGTCAGATAGGGGACGTCAATTCATTTCTAAGGCTGAGTGGGCAAAGGCCGAACACAAAGAGTATGAGTTACAGAAAAAACAAGAAGATGACAGACGAGAACGCTATGAGGAGCGTCAACTACAAAAATTGAAGATTGAAGCAGATAAAGAACTGAAACAGATTGAAGCAGATAAAGAACTGAAACAGATTGAAGCAGATAGAGAACTGAAACAGATTGAAGCAGATAGGGATAAGGAACTGAGACAGATTGAAGCAGATAAAGTACTGAAACAGATTGAAGCAGATAGAGAACTGAGACATTCAAGCAGATACAGAAAATAAAAAAAATTGTACGGGTAATTTTAAGAGAATATTATTATTTCAGGAACCGTCCTCCCGACGTCCTGTGGTAAGAGTGCATTAGACTAAAGGCTTGACACTCCTTATTACAGTGGCCTGCTGAATACCCTCCAGGGTTCTCCTTGTATATTCCATTTCAGGAATTATAATATATATTTAAATATGGCCAGTCACACACAATCTCCCTGGCCCGCACCACAGGTACTCAGTAACAAGGCCTAACTTCTTGGCACAGTTCATTACATTTAATAACACAGTACTCCACATTGAGTATGGTATGACATCGTAGCTTTTACTAGCACATGTCTCCACTGTCCTTGATTCTGATACTCTCAGTTTTAATGGAACAGTCAACTTACGTGCCCAAGAATTCCATACACACTGCTAAGACTAATCTGACATTATACCGTTAATGAAAGCATAAAGCAGTTATGGTAATCGATCTTGCAGGTGCAATATAAAGATGCCCAAAGGCAACTAACACATTCTAAAATCAGGTCCTACTGGACACATTCCATGCATACTGGTCAAACGACACAAGCAGACTGCCGGTTAGAGACGCTAGCTTGTCCCAAATCAAAACTGACGTCTGCTGTCAATTCAAAGCAGGAGTCAAGACGTCACTTCCTGCAACCACGGGATACCGTGTGTAAACAATATATATCAGGAAGTGATCGAATACAAAACATGATATGATATTTACTCATATCATTTACTCTCCCCCTGGATTAAAATAATGAAAAGGAACTTTTCATTATTTTCATAGTACAATCTTACAAGGTCACTGGAGAAACCATATGACAATATCCAAATACTCAACTGTCATCATTATGATAGCACCTAGAGGCGTGCTCCATAATCGACAATTTTACACACAAGGTGTGGTATTTAGTAATAACATAACTAAACCCATTATCGTTAGCAGACGCTCTTTTGACACAAATGTGAGGTAACTACATTAATTAGAAGGCAGTGAAGAAAAGTCAATATGTCAGTCATGGCACTCATACAGCATACCATGTCAACAAATGCCCTAAGTCATGTCGGTATGTAAGTCTACCTATCTATCAAATGAAATGCATAATAAGCAATCAAAGACAGAATAGAACAAATGAGGCCGACAAGTCAAAATATAAATGGTGACTGTGACAATATGTCAAAATAGTTATTAATATTTGTATGTATGCAATGTCATGTGGTGAATGACAATGTTAATGAGATGTCATATGAAGATATAATACTTAATATCTACACATATGAAGGATATACGTTATACTAAGTGTAAGCACCAATGTAATTCAATTCACATAATGATACACTAATGAACCAATGTAATATCACTATGGTTATCAACACTGGTCATGTTAGACCATACAAAGTTCTTCATGTAGAAGTATTTAAAAGAATTAAAGTTTCAGTAAATCATTAGTTCGCACATCCTTGTTATTGATTTCCAGTTAAGTACATATGCCGGAAAGAAATAGTTCATTGAAGAAAATCCATTTTCCATCTTAGTCGGTTGTCGATGTTTGTCTTCCCTGCAATAGCATATACAGCACAGATACTATTGTTCATTCTGTACTTGAGAATTTTATAAGTATATGTTGAAATATAATTTCTTTGTTATGTCCCTTTTTGAACTTTGTAGTCAGTAATTTTAGTTACTTCCCTTTTTACTGAACGTTTAAGACAGTTAATTAGTGCAAAACATTTTGGAAATTGCAGCAAAGTATCTGAATTGTACCGACTTGGATTGTCATACTGCCAAAAGTCATTGTACAAAGTGTATGAAGTAGCGAAGTATTGTTCTTGAGCAATTGCATTAGACATCATATGACGAACGCTTGAATATATATCTTGATTTAGGATGGACAGTAATTCATCATCATCATGTTGCTTGGCATAGTGTCTCTAGTTTTTCAACCGGTATAAGTGTATGACAAAGCAATGTGGCTGTAATATCTGAAGTATGCACTATATGAGTTAAAAGAAGGCATGTGCCTTAGTTCATGATGCTACCTTTTTGCGAAATAGTTCCTGACTTGTCCCAAAGGAAGTAGTGTTATTATTGAGCATCAAAGTTGGATTGAAGCAGCATTTGCGGAGACAACTGGCGATAGCGGATGCTTCACGCATCTGGATAGAACATCGGCCATCACGTTCACCTTTCCTGCGATGGGTTTAATCTGGTAATTATAAGGTTGAAGGGCCAGTGAAGCACGCGCTGCTTTAGCATTCTTGAATCTCGCCGTTTTCAGGTAAGAAAGTGCTCTTTGGTCCGTCTCGAGTGTGAAACTTGCACCAAGCAGGTAGCGTTGCAGTTTAGAGAAGCAGAACACAAGAGCCAGTAGCTCTCTCTCAATGACCGGGTAACGTTGCTCCGTCGGCGTTAGCTTCCTGCTAACATAAAGTGTTGGATGTAAACAGCCCTTCCATTCTTGCAACAGCGAACCTCCAATGGACGTTTTTGAAGCGTCGACTCTAAGAATAAAATGTTTAGAAGGGTCAGGCAATCTCAATATAGGTAACTTGGAAAACAGACATTTTAATCTATTTAAAGCCACATGACCCTCTCGGCTAAAAACAAACCTATTTGGTGACTCTTTCTTCACCAGTGATGACAACACGGACGTATACTCTGCAAAATTAGGGATAAACTTGCGATAAAAGTTTAGGAGCCCCAGAATACTTCTAACCTGTTTTTTGGTCTTAGGTATATCAAGGTTTAGAATCCTAGAGATAGTAGTATCCTCTGTTTTCAAAAAACCTCCTCCTACTTTATAACCTAAAAATGAAATCTCCTGAAATCCAATTTTAGTCTTAGATGGACGTGCAGATAAATTATGACGACGTAGAGTGGTAAGTAAGGATTGAATACCCTTCAAATGTTCATCCCATGATTGATGAAACAGACAAATGTCGTCAATGTAAGTAATAAGGTCGTCTCTGTCAGAGAAGAGTCGTCTCATCATGCGAACGAAGGTCGCAGGTGCGTTAACTAAACCAAAAGACATATAATTGAATTGAAAGAGTCCTAATGGAGTAGCAAATGCAGTATAAGGCTTGGATCGTTCCGTTAATGGCACTTGGAAATAGCCTTTAGACAGATCAAATTTAGAGAAAAATGTAGCCGTAGCTAGTCTATCCAATAAAGACTCCAACACGGGAAGTGGTTCCGCGTCGTGGATGGAGATCGAATTTAGACATCTAAAATCTATGCATATACGTATAGATTTGTCTTTTTTCCGGATCAAAACCATCGGAAAACTATAAGGGGAATGAGATGGAGAAATTAATTTCACCATCTGTTCTAGTTCCTCCTTAACCTGACATTGTACATGTATAGGAATAGGGTAAGGTTTCAACTTAATTGGTTGAAAGTCTGTCAGAATAATATCATGTTCGATGATATCAGTGTGTCCTGGGACATCAGTAAGGACATCAGCAAAAGAACGTAAGATTGAAGTAACCTGTTCTTTCTGGAAAGAAGATAGAGTTGGCGATATATCAACATCTTTCCAACTTTCAGTAGACAAGTAGTGAAGACTAGGTAATACTAATAGTGAGTCATTACCATCAGTCAAATCAGAATTTTCTTCCTGTATGACAGCCAAAGAAGAATGACGACAGACAGATTGATCAAGAGCTTCAAAGACTGGTCTTAGATATGGTGGACGTGTATGAAACTGCTGTAACATATTGATATGAAAAGTTTTCTCTTTTCCCTCTACTGAGACAATATAATCAACATCAGACAGTTTCTCCACAATCCTGTAAGGTCCTCTCCATGAGACTAATAATTTGTTATCTCTCCTGGGTAATAATACGTAAGCCTCATCACCAGGCCAAAGTTGGCGTAATTTGCGGTTTTGGTTAATAAATAACCTCGCCCTAAGCTTTGCCTTTTCAGATGAACCTACTGCTATTTGGCATGCGTCTATTATTTTTTTCCTCAAATTGACCACATACTGATATGAGGTCTGAACCTCCTTGTTCATCTCAGCACCAATTAAAAGTTGTTTTAATATAGACATTGGGCCTCGTGGTCTGGCGCCAAAAAACCAATTCGAATGGACTAAAGCCTGTATGTTCATTTTTTATCTCTCGATACGCAAATAAAATAGCTGGCAGGACTCTGTCCCAATTTTGAGGATATTTAATTGTAACCTTATGTAGCATTTGTTTTAAGGATCTGTTGAGAACTTCTATTTTCCCGTTAGACTGAGGATGGTATATTGAACTAAGGGATCTTTGAATCCCAAACATATCCATAACCTGTTTCATAGCATCAGAAACTAAATGAGTTCCTCTATCAGACAGGATGTTTTCAGGAAAACCTATTCTACTAAAAATCAAGAATAATGCATCAGCAATATCTACCGTGGTGATGGTTTTTAAAGGAATAGCTTCTGGCCAGCGTGTGCACATATCTATGCAGGTCAACACATATTGATGACCTCTGGCTGATGTTACCTTTAAAGGGCCAATAATGTCAATGGCCATCTTTGCGAAGGGACGCAAAGAAATATCAGATGCTTGAATGGGCGCATCATGTTTTGGTTTTCTGGTTGCTACACTTTGGCAGATGGTACATGTACGACAAAATAATTTGACGTCTTTCGTAATTCCGGGCCAAAAAAAATATGACAAAACTCTTTGTTTTGTTCTAGCAACACCTAAATGTCCTGCACATTCAATGTCATGTGCATGTCGGAAAATGAATGGTCGAAAACAAGCTGGTACCATAATCTGTTTCTTTAAGGAATTAGCAAATTGATAGTTTCTTACTAAAATCCCATTTTTGATAGTATACCAGTGTTTTGCACAGTCATCTACCATTACATCATTCAAATGAGCAATATGAAAATATTTTTTTAAGGAAGTATCATCTTTCTGTCTTTGTATAAAGGTTTCCTTATCAATGAGCTCCATCTGAAATAAATTGTCATCATCAGTATTCACATCATTCATTACCTTAATATCATCATTATTTTCCTGTTGATAATGACTTATATCATCATTATTATTTTCCTTTTCTTCTTCATCATCTGAAGTAGTATCTTCAGTTATATCTTCAGGTAACACATCAATGACTGGTTTGTGATGATCATTGTCCATGCGAGACTGAGCTCTGGTAGTCACAGCATTTGAACATAATAAATGTTGTCTTTCCCATATTTCAATATCTTCCTGTGTACATTCATGCAATTTAGGTATGTTTCCCATAATAATTCCAGCAATTGGATTGTCCAAGAGGCATACCAGTGTTCGTCCTGTAAAATAAGGTGTGTCCAAAAACACCTCTGCTGTGGGGTAATATTCCACAGTTCCACCAAAAGTGATGCATTTCACTTGTTTTCCTGTATAATCCACCTTATCAACCAAGGCTTTGCGCACACCAGTGGTGGTTGCACCAGTGTCTCTGAGTAAAGATGCTAACTTATTATTGACAAAACCTCTGTTCAAGATCAATGAACCAGTACTTTCAAAAGATGACATGACTGGGAGAGGGTGTCCGCATAATAATCTTGGCACTCCTTGAGGCTGAAATAAAGAATTGCAATTAGTGCAGTTATCACTATTTGCTAAGTCTACACTGCATGAATTTGCATGTGCTACAATATCATTATGGTTCTGATTATTATCATGAACAATGGCATTGGTACTTTCAGTGTTTCTTGATTGTCTGGAAGTATTGTTATGATAAGATCTTTTATTTGCATTTTGATCATTTCCTCTATAAAATGATTTCTGACCTCTATTTGATTTTGAGTTATATTCTCCTCTATTTTGCCAGTTATTGGACTTAAATGAGTTTTGTGGATAAAAGTTATCCTCCTGATATGAATTCCAATGTCTTTGAGGTTGGTATTTATTAAAATTGTATCTACCTCTATTTTGACTGTAATTATGTGATGGTTTAAATCTTTGATTCCTATCTATGCTGTTTGATCTATACCTAGGTGCATTGTCTTGGAATGACCTGGCCGATGCAGCTGGTAATGAGTCCTTTACATTGTTTTTGCTCAATACTCTATTAGGATGTGCAGTTTGATATTGACGTCCTAGGGTTTGTAATTTAGTTAGGTTCTCTGGTTTTCTTTCCTGCAGGAACGCAAGAAAATCAGAACTAATAGATGACAAAACCTTGTCTCTTAGAATTAAATCTGACAAACCCTCAAAAGTTTTTTCAGTTTTGGATAATTCAATCCATCTAGAAAAATTTAATTTAACAGCTGAAATGAATTCAGTGAAATCTTTTCCAGAATCAGGGTACAAAGACCGAAATTTCTGACGATAGCCCTCATCATCTAATTGATACCTCTGCAATAAAATCACCCTAACAGCTTCATAATCCTTTCTAGTCTGGTCATCCAAAGTGGGGACTACAGTTAATTGTTCACCAACCAATAAAATTCATAAGTCTACATGTCCATGTAGATTTGTCAATCTTATATTCTTCACAATAAGTTTCGAATCTATTTAGGAAGCATGAAATGTCATCTATGGATGCATTAAATTTTGGCAAATTAATCCTTATGGCAGTAGTATGATCTTTATTTTTATCTTCACCTACCCCAGGATGCAACAGTGGTTGTTGTAATTTTAGTTTTTCCAGTTCAATCTCAGCTAGTCTTATAGTTTGAGCTTGTTGAGATTTGATCTCTTCTTGAGCTCTCTCCTCTTGAGATCTGGCATAAGCTAATTTTTCCCTTTCAAGAGCCAATTCTTCTGATCTCCTTTTTTCCTCCAATTCTTCTTTACGGGGCTCTTCTTGTCTCCTTTTTTCCTCCAATTCTTCTTTATGGAGTTCTTCTTGTCTCCTTTTTTCAGCCAATTCTTCTTTGCGAAGTTTTTCTTGTCTGTTTACTTCTTTATCAATATAAGCTTGCAAAGCTGGACCTTCCAAATTAAGTTCCTTCCCAATCTTCAATAAATCCTTTAATGAAGTCATGGTTGCTTATTCTTGTGTTTCTCAATAATACACAATATTTTAACTTTTATATATATGAATATGTCAGTTATATATTCAATACTTCATCCACCAATCTCAGATCAATTTATAATTGCAATAGTAGATGTATTCAGATAAACAATATGGAGTAATGAAAAAAATAGAACTACAACAAGTAAGAACAGCAAGACAGGGTTCGAGCAACTAAAGGGAATTCAAATGGTAAACAAAGGAATAACTATAAAATATATATGAATTAATTTAAACTAAAGCTCTAGTACAAATAGACAAGACAAGACGCATATCACAACAATTATGACATCTATGAAATAAATTATAGTCAGATGAGAATAGACAATATTACAAACAATAATGCAACAAACTAAATAAAATATAACAATGACAGTACTTATGAGAACAAACAATAGGTAAACATGACTACACAGCTAACAAAAATGGATCTGTTAAATTCAATAGAGGCAAACTTTTATACAACCAGCAGAATATGCTGGGTCCTCTATCTGAATCACACAGATACTGCCCTATAGAACGCTTGATTTGCTCATTCGACCTAGCTTTCGCGGTATTGAATAATCACAAATCAAGTCCCTCCATCCTGCCCGCTAGTTACAAAACCAAAAACACGTAATGAAAACACATATGGTGAAGTCAGATATCAGGCAAACAGATTGTATTCACAGCCAAGCTGTATGTAACAATAAACAGACTTATCTGTTGCCAAGAAAACAATCCCTCTTGAGACTTCGACAAGCAAGGGATGTAGTGATGATATTAGCCTAGTATTTGGTTAGGCCTAGGATTGCTTCATGCTGACATCAAAGGACATCGATCTGGTCCATGATTTTTGACAGAATACTTGATTCTTGGATGAAGATAGTCAGTTCCTATGACTTCTGTGTAACAATGGGTCACTTTTATAACTTAGTGACAACTTGAGGCACATTCATGTTGATGGAAATCCCTTCCATTCATGAAAACGTTTGGCAGACGATGCGTGCCGCCATTTTGAAAAAATAGTCTTCGACTCGTTAGGCGATCTTCGGCTTGTAAGGCATCCCGGCTTGGCCCCCAGAAACTAGTACGGGTAATTATAAGAGAATATTATTATTTCAGGAACCGTCCTCCCGACGTCCTGTGGTAAGAGTGCATTAGACTAAAGGCTTGACACTCCTTATTACAGTGGCCTGCTGAATACCCTCCAGGGTTCTCCTTGTATATTCCATTTCAGGAATTATAATATATATTTAAATATGGCCAGTCACACACAATCTCCCTGGCCCGCACCACAGGTACTCAGTAACAAGGCCTAACTTCTTGGCACAGTTCATTACATTTAATAACACAGTACTCCACACTGAGTATGGTATGACATCGTAGCTTTTACTAGCACATGTCTCTACTGTCCTTGATTCTGATACTCTCAGTTTTAATGGAACAGTCAACTTACGTGCCCAAGAATTCCATACACACTGCTATGACTAATCTGACATTATACCGTTAATGAAAGCATAAGGCAGTGATGATAATCGATCTTGCAGGTGCAATATAAAGATGCCCAAAGGCAACTAACACATTCTAAAATCAGGTCCTACTGGACACATTCCATGCATACTGGTCAAACGACACAAGCAGACTGCCGGTTAGAGACGCTAGCTTGTCCCAAATCAAAACTGACGTCTGCTGTCAATTCAAAGCAGGAGTCAAGACGTCACTTCCTGCAACCACGGGATACCGTGTGTAAACAATATGTATCAGGAAGTGATCGAATACAAAACATGATATGATATTTACTCATATCACCCACCAAAAACAGGCCAGACCAAGAAACGTCCCATGTCCAGTACCCACCAAACCCATATTAAAAAAACCCGTCAGACCACTGAAGAAGACTCGTTAGATGACCTACCAGCTGACATAAAACAAGTCTATATTGACAACTGGCAGGCGATCAAAACACATTCAAATAAACATAAATATCTGTCAACTTTTACTTTTTTCCACAATAACGAAAATATCGACTGGGCCCGTCTCTTGACACCAATCTTCACACAACAAACAAAACGCTTCAAAATAAACTACAGTTTCCACATCATCTTACGCCACAGAGCGACAAATGACCTCCGTTTCTTTCACTCTTCGCATAACAATGCAGTCGTCTTAGATCAACCTCACCTAGTGAACAACATTACAGATTTCAAATCTTTTGTCTCACAATTACACGACAGCGATATTGTCACACAAGCACAATTAAACAGACCAAACACAAAATATTTTGTTGAAGCAATTCCAGCCACGTCTTTCTATCTATATCACATTCAAGGCTTTCTCATTGGCTGCTGCTTACAAGACATTCCCTCCTTTATCACCAACAATCACCACATCAATACACTACAACACGACTCACATTCAAAACCATACAGTGATAACTTTTGCTTTTTTAGGTGTCTGGCCGTTTTTAGGGGTGGTGCCGTTACAGATGTTAGAAAACCGACGCGCCGGCTAGTCGAACAGTGGCAAACACACCAGGGACTTACGTCCCTCATCGATTTTCCCAGGGTTAGTTCAATGGATATTCCAGCCTTAGAAAAATGTTTTAAAGTAAATATTGACGTTTTCGAGTTTGACGACGCGCAGACCCTGACCCCCAAACTTAGAGGTAGCGATAGTTTTCCAGATACATTGCGTCTGTTAATGTTTAAGAACCATTTTATGTACATTGCAGATATCGATAGGGCCAGTAACTCTTTTTCGTGTCCCGAGTGCGGTAAATTGTGGAAGATTTATAAGTTTATGGTGCGCCATGAAAAGACGTGTGTCGGGGATAAGAAAAGGGAAATTTTTAACGGTGGTGTGTATAATCCCCCACAGACCATTTGAGAAGCGCTCAATGAGCTGGGAATAGATGTCAATACAAAATTCGTC
Organism: Oreohelix idahoensis; assembly: GCA_024509875.1. Classification (NCBI taxonomy): domain Eukaryota; kingdom Metazoa; phylum Mollusca; class Gastropoda; order Stylommatophora; family Oreohelicidae; genus Oreohelix; species Oreohelix idahoensis. Next base: position 86,186 of record JAMPIV010004039.1, read on the forward strand.
TTTCCCTACCGGGCAACGTTTGACTATGAGTGTTATTTTGATAACACTGTAGTGCCCAGTGGTAACGCCACTACATACACAGCCAAACACATCCCCCTGTCTTGCTCGGTGGCTTCTAACGTCCCCGGTTTTGAAGCCCCCGTGTGTTTTATCACAACGGGTGATCCACAAGACTTGGTCAATAGGATGGCTGATTATCTGATCAAAATTTCCGAGGGAGCTTACGAGATTTTGCGTGCGTATTTTGATGACGTATACACAAAACTCGAGGCTTTAGAGAAGCTAGGAAAGTCGGAAGGGCTCCTTGACAGACTCGATAATTATTTACAGGAACTACCAGTACTAGGGTTTAATTCTGGCAAGTATGACGTGAATGTGATCAAACCGTACCTCATCAAATATTTCATGTGTGAAGAGTTCAAATTTTTAGTCAAGCGCAATAATAATTTTATGTGTATTGCCACTCGCGAGTTAAAATTTTTAGATATAATCAATTACTTAGCCCCCGGTTTTAGCTATAGCAAGTATCTCGCGGCGTATAACGTTAAAGAAACTAAAGGGTATTTTTGTTACGAATACATAACAGATTTAGCAAAGTTAGACGAAACGACGCTACCACCCTACTCGGCATTTTTTTCCGCCCTTAAAAACACTAACATTTCCGTCGACGAGTACGCCGAATGTCAGAAGGTGTGGACCGATAACCACATGACCACGTTGGGTGACTTTCTCACCTGGTATAATAACAAAGACGTGGTCCCCTTCCTGCTGGCGTTAGAACATCAAGTTAGTTTTTACGCGCACCTAGGCGTAGATATGTTCAAAGACGCGATTTCCGTGCCCGGTGTCACGTTAAAATACCTCTTCAAAACCCTCCCACCCAACGTCTCTTTTTCGTTATGCTGCGAGCGGGAGGCAGATTTGCACAACACGTTGCGCCAAAATGTAGTTGGGGGAACCCTCAATTATATTCCATAGGCTCCACGAGCAAGGCAAAACCCGTATTAGAGGTTGCAAAATGTCCCAATCCATTAAAGGATTTGATGCCAACGCCCTTTATTTGTGGGCGATAATGCAGAAAATGCCCACTGACTTTCCCGTTAGACGACACAGGGAGGATGGTTTCAAGCACCACAAACTCCATAAATATACCGTGCAGTGCCGCGATTATTTGGCTTGGGTCTCACACCAAAATAACGTGACCTTAAAAACCCAGTTTAACGGTCGTGAAATGTCGTTGGGTGATAGGCACATTAGGGTAGATGGTTGGGATAAATACTGTCGTACCGCCTACCAGTTCCACGGGTGTCTTTTCCACGGCCACCCTGACTGCCCACTAACCACCGGTCGTGACGTTAATCCAGTCAACAAAAAACCTTTGACTGAATTGTACGCAAAGACGCTGGAAATTGGTTCTTATTTGGTGTACGAGTGCGACGTCAAATTGGTCGAAATGTGGGAATGCGAGTGGCAAGAGTTGAAGAAAACAGATCCATCAATCCGTCGTTTTCTGAGCGCCACCTTCCCTACCCAGAAACCCTCGTATACCAAATGTCGGTATCCATTAACAGAAATACAGATTCTCGCCTCGGTGTTAGACGAGACCTTGTTTGGCCTAGTCGAGTGTGACATACATGTCCCCGACTCTTTAAAAGAACATTTCTCTGAAATGACGCCCATTTTTAAGAATGTCGACGTCACGAGGGAAGATATTGGGTCTTTCATGCGGGAATACGCCGAAAAACACAAACTTCTGACTACCCCCAGAAGGACGTTGATCGGGAGTTATGTGGGCAAAAAGATTCTGTTGGCGACACCTTTGCTTCGGTGGTACTTGACCAAAGAATTAGAAGTCACCTTTATCTACCAGGTGATTGAATATACACCTGTGACGTGTTTTAAATAGTTTGGGGACACTGTTTCGAACGCGCGTCGACAAGGTGATACTGATCCTGCCTACACCATAACCAGCGAGACCATGAAACTGTTGGGTAACGCGGCTTATGGTAAAACATTGACCAATAAGGCGAAGCATGTGGATGTCTCGTACACGATTGGAGAGGATGCGTCTGACCTAATAAACTCACCCCGATTTAGGAAAATGACGTTAGTGACGGACGAGATTTTTGAAGTAGAAAGACTTAAACAGACTATTAGTTGGGACCTGCCCGTGCAGATAGGTTTTTTCGTGTACCAATACGCGAAATTGAGAATGTTAGAGTTTTATTACGACTGTCTAGATAAATTTGTAGATAGGTCAGATTTTCATTTGTGCGAGACGGACACAGACAGTCTTTACTTGGTCCTTAGCGCGAGTAACTTAGCGGACGTTGTTAAGCCCGCTATGAAACGCGAATTTTATAGCTCCTACCACCAGTGGTTCCCCGCCGAGGTATGCCCCAAACATAGACCCGTTTTTGTCGCTAGCGAGGGTAAAACGCGCGCCGTTTGTCAGAAATGCCGCGAACAAATATTATTCGACAAACGGACACCGGGCCTTTTTAAATTAGAGTACGAAGGCAGCGGGATGATTTCGCTGTGCAGCAAGACTTATCACTGTTTTGGGGAATATGACAAAACAACCACCAAAGGACTCAACAAACACCACAACAAAATCGACAAGAATACATTCTTAGAAGTACTCAACACACAACAAGCACAGGGCGGGAAAAATATTGGATTCAGAGCACACAAATCATCCATCTACACATACGAACAACACCGCAACGCACTGTCTTACTTTTACATCAAAAGACAGGTACATCCCGACAACGTCACCACATCACCCCTCAATATCTAAACTGTCTTCCACTCCAACACACAATACATAAACTCTCTATTTCTTACGACGTGACGACAATGTGACGACACATATCCCTCAAGGTCTGGTCTGGAACTGTTCCCCGGTGATATTTTATTTCTTACTGTGATAATGTATATTTTAAACATACATCTTTCCTATACACCTATATAAGTTATTTTTCAATTGTACAATGTGATTTGATAAAAAATTACTGCACAATGTATACTCGTATAATGTTAAACAATACTGTACATATATGCTCCTGTTTGATACTGCTATTAGCTCCTATATATATATATATATATATATATATATATATATATATATATATATATATATATATATATATATATATATATATATATATATATATATATATATATATATATATATATATATATATATATATATATATATATATATATATATATATATATATATATATATATATATATATATATATATATATATATATATATATATATATATATATATATATATATATATATATATATATATATATATATATATATATATATATATATATATATATATATATATATATATATATATATATGTTTTGATACTACAAAAACACTATTGAATATAAAATAAAAATATATTAACTAAAATTCTTCTTTTGTCGTACTATATGTCTAACTGTTCGTATGTCTAAATATATGTCTAACTGTTCGTATAACTATTCGTATAACTGTTGTTAAATATATCGTCTAACTGTTCGTATAACTGTTCGTCTAACTGTTATCTATAAATATCGTCTAACTGTTATCCTCTTCTTGTTATCGTCTAACTATTATCCTCTTCCTATTATCTCAAGTCTCAAAGTCTTCATATAGCCTCTTCCTATTATCGTCTAAATATAACCTCTTCTTGTTATCGACTTCCTATTATCTAAATATATTACTATATAAAAAGTCATGCTCCTCCTCGTCTTCAGTCTAAATATAACCTCTTCTTGTTATCTCAAGTCCGCCATCTTGCGCCTCCATTTTTTCCTATATAAAAAGTCACGCGCCACCACAAAGCACCACCACATTTCCCTTATATAAAAGTCATGCGCCACCACAAAGCGCCCCCACATTTCCCTTATATAAAAGTCACGCGCCACCATAGCGCGCCACCATATTTTCCTTATATAAAAGTCACGCGCCACCACAGCGCGCCACCACAATGCTAACCGTTTTGCGCATCCCCTACTACTAATAGAGACAGGAGTGTTTTAAGAATGTGCTACATCGCCGTTCCCATTTCTTATGGCGAATATATGAAAACATTAATGAAAAAAAAATGAGACAGAGCTCTGTCTGTGTCTGTACTACTTTGTCTACTCGTGTCTCTACTACGTCTGTCTACTCGTGTCTCTACTACTTTGTCTACTCGTTTCTCTACTACTCTGTCTACTCGTGTCTCTACTACTCTGTCTACTCATGTCTTTACTACTCTGTCTACTCGTGTCTACTACTCCGTCTACTCGTGTCTCTACTACTTTTTCTACTCGTGTCTCTACTACTCCGTCTACTCGTGTCTCTACTACTCTGTCTACTCGTGTCTCTACTACTTTTTCTACTCGTGTCTCTACTATACTGTCTACTCGTGTCTCTTTTATTCTGTCTACTCGTGTCTCTACTGTCGTGATTTTCTGTCACTTTTAGTCGAGGGGTCTGCCCTGTCTTGTTCTCTTGTTTTTGTCTAAGCCCACGTTTCTGTCTTATAGCTCATAATAGCGCTATGTCTGGCATTGGTCATGTCAATCTTACGTTGGACAGGCTAATTCCACCCCTTTATACGTGGACAGCAGCATCTAGCTATAGGTCCTTTTATTCTAACGTTCTTGTAGAGAACGGCTCTTTCCCTGTTTCTTTGAGTTACCGAGAACCCGTGGGCACGAGGGAAAACTTCTACCCTTTTATTTGTGCTGCGCTCGTTTCGTCCCGCGAACACCGATCGCTCGTAGAACCGCCAACGTTGCGGCAGATTACTCCTTTTCGTGTATCTTGAGTCGCCTGAGGAATCTGTGCCCTAGATCTTACGTCTGAATTTGATTCATCTAGTGCACGTACAAAAGCCACCTGCATACACTATCTTGCTATTTACGCAAGAGGTCTCTATCACTCAGTACCACTGCATGAAGAGGAATTCTGCCACTTAACAAAGTGATACTTCTGCGCAGAGCTAATAACAGTTGTTAGTGCAGGAATTTATTCTTTATTCGAGCCTTGGTCAGCACATTTATTCTGTGCTTCCTGATTGATGTGAATTGCTGCTGTCAGGGGATTACAATTTCCATATAATAAATATTACAAGGCAGTTTACGTCATACTGCCATGTTTCAGCTATAAGGCCGCTGTGTGGATTACGTAACCACAGCCGATTGTTAAAAGTGTCTGTCGCTCCAGCACATACGGGCTGTCGCCTTTGCCATCCAGTCATTTTCGGCAACACTGTCCGACCCATTAACAGCCAGTTAACTCGGAGTATACGGGCCGGCCGACAGACAGGATTCGTCGATAGCTAGTACTTGCGAAGCACACATTACTCGTGCTGTTTGGAGTATACCATTATACATCAATTTCTGTTACCTACACGTAAGCAGTAGCCTTGCATCCTGGATTATTTACCTAGAGCACACATTGCCGCCATTTGCAGTTAACCATCATCTCAACACATACGGGCTGTCGCCTTTGCCATCCAGTCAGTTTCGGCAACACTGTCCGACCCATTGATAGCCGGTTACCTCTGAGTATACTGACATAACGACTGAGAGGAGTAATGTCGCCAGTACTCGTCACCTGTTTTTATAGTTCAAGTCTTCATTATCCAGTATAAGAGGTGCTCCAGCGTGCCTACTGGATACTCGCTCGCTAGCAAAAGTCCTCATCGTTCGGATAGATTTGGATCAGTGGGTGCAAGTAATTCTGCACTCGTGTTAATCTTCACCTACTAGTGTGGCCTCCAGCCACAGGAAATTGTGAATGCATAGGATTTATTACGACACTGTTACAGAGAGAGCTTATCTCCATAGCCTGGAAATGTCAACCTAGGTGGAACAGTGTTGTGGGTTTTCTTCTAGCAGAGAAAGTAACTTACTTACCATGATTATTAATATAAAGAGCGGTCGTTTACTCGCGAAACTGGGGGCCTAACCCCTTTAGTTAGATTTTCTTGGGAGTGAGAAAGTGTACGGATGTTGGTGGTTTGGAGTGAGACGTTTTGCCTGAGAGATTGAGTGAAGTCTTGTGTTGTTTATCTGTGGATGTGAAATTGGTAGATTCATTAGCCCTTCAAAGCTAGTGAAGGCATTAGTTATTTTTTGTTCATTGTGGTTTCTTTAATAAATATATTTATATGTTCTAAGCGGTCAGAATTCACTCTATTCTAACTGTCACTTAATGTTTGCTGTTGTAGTCCTTACTGTAGAATATTATTCTATTTAGCATTGGAGGACGGACGAGAGTATGACATCTTAAACAGAGTCTGAGTATGGCTGGGAAGTAGACCTAAGAAAATTGATTATATCTCTCTTCTCTCCAGAAGTCCTACCTCTCTCCCTATTTTCATTAGTGACTTTAATTTTCTATATTTTCACATTACTCATTCATATTCTGTCTAAACTCAGTCATTCTTGATTTCCATACTCGCGACATCTACTACTCTGTCTAATCGTGTCTCCAATACTATGTCTACTCGTGTCTCTACTATTCTGTCTACTCGTGTCTCTACTACTCTGTCTACTCGTGTCTCTACTACTCGGTCTACTCGTGCCTCTACTATTCTGTCTCCTCGTGTCTCTATTACTCTATCTACTCGTGTCTCTACTACTCTGTCTACTCGTGTCTCTACTACTTTGTCTACTCGTGTCTTTACTACACTGTCTACTTGTGTCTCTACTGCTCTGCTTACTTGTGTCTCTAAGACTTTGTCTACTCGTGTATCTACTACTTTGTCTACTTGTATCACTACTACTTTGTCTATTCGTGTCTCTACAACTTTGTCAACTCGTGTCTCTACTACTTTGTCTACTCGTGTCTCTACTACTCTGTCTACTCGTGTCTCTACTACTTTGCATACTCGTGTCTCTACTACTCTGACTACTCGTGTCTCTACTGCTCTATCTACTCGTGTCTCTACTACTTTGCATACTCGTGTCTCTACTACTCTGACTACTCGTGTCTCTACTGCTCTATCTACTCGTGTCTCTACTACTCTATCTACTCTTGTCTCTACTACTCTATCTACTCTTGTCTCTATTACTCTATCTACTTATGTCTCTACTACTCTGTCTTCTTGTGTCTCTTCTACTTTGTCTACTCGTGTTTCTACTACTTTGTCTACTCGTGTCTCTACTACTCTGTCTACTTGTGTCTCTACTATTTTGTCTACTCGTGTTTCTACTACTCTGTCTACTCGTCTCTCTACTACTTCGTGTACTCGTGTCTCTACTAATCTGTCTACTCGTGTCTCTACTACTCTGTCTACTCGTGTCTCTACTACTATGTCTACTCGTGTCTCTGCTAATCTGTCTACTCGTGTCTCTACTACTCTGTCTACTCATGTCTCTACCACTCTTTGACTATCTTCTAACTATACTGTTTCAGTGCTTGAACATCCTAAAATCCCTATGGAAACAAAACAGTGCATCGTAAATAACAGATTCATATCAATACTTCATATCAAAAAGTGTCATACACCAACATTTGTTAAAGTAGCCGAAGAAAAACAACAACTAATAAACAAAAACAAGAATAAACAAACAAAACAAACTGCATAGATTCTAATGGTATCATTTTCAACCGATGATACGTATGTAACTGACAGTATGGGGGTGTCTTTTAATGGTACGTGATGAGTCTCATAATGGTAAATCAAGAGTCTTCTAAAGATACTCGGAGGTTTCTCTTACGGCACGTGAGGGACTTTCTGATTCTATCATTAGCATCTTTTAACGTTATGTGGAGGGTTTTCTAATGGTACGTGATGAGTCTTTTAATGGTACATAAGTGTCTTCTTTTATATCGCATTTATATAGAATAAAAGCGGACACATACCCAGATATCTCTGAATGGCGACAACATGTTGAAGGGAGGGTAGGCCGCATGTCTGAAGTCAGTACTGCTAGACATCAAGCCCTCAAGATATGCACCTCCCTGACATATTTCATGATGTTTTCAGTTTATTTATAAGTTTTCTCCGAATTTTCACTTGCCTTTTAATACCAGGATGTTTTCCCCAATCGTCTACTTATATACTTCTATATTCTCTTACTCACCATTTTATTTACTTGGTTACTCACTCACTTCCTTGACCCCACCCCTCCCAAATCTCTGACCGCTATCCTATATATGTCAGTTAATGCTTTTTCAACCGATAGTAGTGATCTGTAGTAATGCTTTATTATACTCATATCCAATATTCATGACAACACACAGACTGCACCTGAAGAGCATATGATGACAAATTTGACAATGGCAGAAATGGAAGAGGCAATAAAGTCACTAAAGAAAAAGAAGTCACCTGGAAAAGATGGAATAACCAATGAAATGTTAATAGGTCTCGGCACAAGGGCAACAAAGAAGCTTCTGGCAGTACTTAACTACAGTTGGAAAAGAGGAATTGTCCCGCAGGCATGGAAAGAAGCTATACTGATACCTATACCAAAGAAAGACAAGGACCCGAAAGAACCAAATGGTTACAGACCTATCAGCCTACTAAGCTGTGTAGGAAAACTGATGGAGCGCATGATAAATACCAGACTGATGTGGCACCTGGAAAGCAAACACCTATTAAACCATCTACAAACAGGATTCAGACAACACAGATCCACTGAGGATCAAATCACATATATAGCTCAGGAAATCGAAGATGCCTTCCACGAAAAAAAAACACACGCTAGTGGTTTGGGTAGATTTAGAAAAAGAAAAGGAAAGAGGGATTGAAAGTCAAACTGCAGAGAAGTGGTGTATGTGGGCGAATGTACAAATGGATTGGTCACTACCTGGAAAATAGAACCGCCAGAGTACAGCTGCAAGGACAGACTAGTAAAAAGTTTATACTAGAGCAGGGTGTCCCACAAGGGGGAGTCCTGTCACCTACACTGTTTCTTGCATACATAAATGACATAACTGACAATATTCAACAAATAGCACACAATGCTTCCTTTGCAGATGACTTAGCGTTGTGGATCTCTGAAGAACGTATCACTACTGCAAACATTCTGATGCAGCAAGCACTAACATCACTGGAAGAGTGGGCCAAAACATGGCTCATGAAGATTAATGAAGAGAAAACAACGTACACTGTATTTTCCCTCTCAACTAGACCTCAGAGCTTCAAACTAGTACTACACGGAGTAAATCTTCATTTAAATGAAAATCCGAACTACCTAGGCATTATTTTTGATCGCCGTCTGACTTGGAAAAAACAGGTTGACAGAAATCGAATGAGAGCAAGACAAAGAATGGCAATTATGAAAAAACTTGCTGGAACAACTTGGGGTGCAGATGAGAAAGTGCTTAAGACGTTGTACACAGGGCGAGTGAGGCCAGTTCTTGAATATGGCATGGCAGCATGGGCAACAGCAGCTAAGACAAACTTCGATAAAATTAGCAGACTCCAAAATCAAGCAATGAGAATTATAACGGGAGGCATGAAGTCAACACCTATAAAAGAACTCGAAAAGATTACATGCCTCCAGCCAATGACAGATAGAAGAGACTGCAGGGCTCAACAACAGGCCGAAAAATTCAAAAGACTAACAGACCACCCAATGTGCCATAGAATAAATGCTCTTAGAAGGCAAAGACTCAAACGAAGTAATTTTGTAGAATCAACCAAACCACAAATGAGAGCAGTATCCATAAATGAAATATCCACTGTTAAACCCATCTACACTGCACACAAGCTTTCAGTTTGGAAACAAAATCGTTTCCCTAAAATGATAGAAAACATTCCTGGAACTGAAAGTAAAAAGAGCCAAACTGCAACAGATAGAAAATCCATAGCGACAAAATACATAAAGAAACATTATCCACGCAACACCTGGACCCATGCATACACAGATGGATCAGCAACAAATGTAACAGAAAATGGAGGTGGGGGGGTCTTTCTGACCTTAAGCACTGGTGCAGAAAAAAGGCTGTCAGTGGCGACAGGACGATTCTCCAGCAACTTCAGAGCAGAGGCAGAGGCCTTGAAAACTGCAGCAGAGGTTATATTGACAGAAGAAACGGCAGAGAGACAAGTTGCTTTCTTTACTGATGCACAGTCAGTAATTGCAACGTTGAAAAGACAAAATAATACAGACCTTGATGATCTCAGAGTAGTGCTCCACAAACTTTGTCAACGATTCAAAAGTGTTGTGATCCAGTGGATCCCATCTCATTGTAACATCGCCGGCAATGAAGAGGCTGACTGAATGGCAAAAGAACATTCACATCTACCTCAGCCTGATGCAAGCATAACTTTTGAGGAGGCAAAGAGTTTTATCAGAATCAGTTACAGAAACAAATGGAATGTAGAACATCCAGGGCACACACAGAATGATGCTTACTACCAGCTCCACAGAAGAGAACAAGTGGTAATCTTCAGACTCCGCACTGGCCACAACAGATTGAGATACCATCTATTCAACAAGCTAAAGATAGGAACTACCGATCAGTGTAACTGTGGCACTGATAAAATGACTGCTGAACATCTGCTTCAAAGTTGCCCCTTATATGTGGTACAGAGAAGGTGCATATGGCCGACGCCAGCTTCTTTCGTGGAAAAGCTTTACGGGGATTCAAATAGCCTCAAACTGACTACTGCTTTCTTTGAGAACATTCAAGTGGACGTCTGAGAGTGTACGAAGAAGAAGAAGAAGAATATCCAATAAAAATTAAGAAGGTCGGAGTGGTTCAGATGTATGGCGTCCGCCTCAAATCTAAAGCTACCGGGTTCGATTCCCAGTACAGGGAATATAATTTATGGAATTTTTTTTTTCAGAACCAGTAGTCCTAATGATGTCATACTCCCATCTGTTCTCCTGGGTAGTGAGTTCGGATGACTATCCTTCTCGGATATGGGCGAACAAATAGGAGGTCCAGTGTGCAAGTTACACTCGTTAAAAAAATTCCAAATCAGCTGGAAATCGCATAGAGTAGGTGTAGCAAAATTTGGTACCACTTGCTTTGTGAAAAAATGTGTAACGCGACACAGAGCGATACAAGGGTGAAGGGACATCTCGGTTGGTCTTGCTTTGAAGTTGACGTTGGGCTGAAATATTTGCGTTTCGCCTGCCGTACAGAATTGGGAAAGTGTAGGAAGGAGCGAATATATGAAACATGGCCGACCTTAAAATTTGCATTGGCAGGAAAGAAAATCTAAAGCTACAAGCGCAAGCTTGGTGGAAAGATATTAAAACTGTAATAATTCATATAAAGAGATAGAGAATGAGTGATTTCCTAAAAGGATATTATTCAGATGTAAGTAGTTTTAAAAATAATTAATATTTTTCATAGTCATCACATCTGCTAATAGTTAGCTCATGATCTTTAAAAATTTATTATAAATTCATACCTCAACGGATTTCGATAAAACTTGGATAGAATGAACGCTTCCTATTGGAAAAATGAAAGGATACCTAGGAAGGAAGGAAAGATATACGTGTGTAGTGAAAAGAAGAGAAAACAAGTACAGAAGAAGCACAGATCGCCTCAAACCAAGAGATTTAACAAAAATCTAAGCGGACTAAAGACGGGGCTTTCTCGTATGGGAGAGACGCCCAAATATAAGGATAGAGCGGCCCGTTTAAAATCACACACACAAAATCCAGACGCCAGAGTGAGAGACTGGAAGACAGTATCTGCAAGAAAAGTTTTTCACGCTGCATGCAGAGCACATATACTTCAGCAAATACAGCCTCACCGTGCGCTTATTAATCCTAGAGGGTATGTAGGTTTATTAAAGATATATGTGTGACTAATATCATTTTATTTCAGATTTTGCTTACGATTTGATTGTATCAGACATAATAAAAAGGGTATACAGGAAACCAGTGACACTAACCAGAGATAATATCCACCGGCATTGTCAGGAAGCATAACAATTAATTGGTTAGCCAAATATATTCTGGCTAGTTCTTGCCTGGAGGCTTACGACCTACCAGCTAGTACAGAAGTGACTTGGCATCCATAAGTTGAAGGAAAAGGTTATATCATACCCATGTATCATAACATGTGATTTATTCATGTAGTTTGTTATCTTCTGCACAGTAGACATTATTTTATCATGCTGTCTCTGTAACATACTACCATGAATCATTCATTTATATACAAACACTGAAGACATGGTCGCCTCGTGAACATCCGTGGTTGGTGAGATTGTTGGAACACCATGTGAACACTATGTAACTACCATGACCATATCTGGTTTCTGCCTCTTACAATCCGATGAACAATGTGTGTCATTTTTGCACACCTTATACCATCGCCTTCCAGTTCCCTGGGCTGAAATGCTCTGTTTCTGCCTGTGGTGATCCTGTGGTTATTGTTGCTGTTGGTGCGCTGTTTTGTGTTGTGTCGTCCGTACTTTTGGACTTATTATCTGGGTGTTCCTTTTGTTTTGGATGAGTATCGTGGTGGCGCCTTTTAGACGGATTCGCTTCCGACTGGGAGCTCTGGTACAGATCAGCAAATAGTACCATCTGCTCAAGAGTTTCGGCCCCGTGCTCCGCTAGGAACCTTCTCATGTCAGGGGTGAGCGAGTCCTTGAACTGCTCGACGAGAATCCTTTCTTTCAACCCTTCAAACGATTCATCGAAGATGCTGAGGGATCCCCACTTCTCCAAGTACGTTTCTAGCCTAGTAGCAAATTGACTAAGAGATTCGTCTTTTTGCTTCTTAGTCTCACGGAGTTTACAACGAAAAGTCTCTGCGTTAAGCATAAAACATTGAAGCAGAGCCTTCTTCAACATTTCGTAGTTGTTCTGTTCTTCCACGGGCATCTTGAGAAAGACATCATAATCAGATCCCCTCAGACTCTGGGATAGCTTAATACTGTTTCTCTCTCTCTCTCACTCTCTCTCTCTCTCTCCCTCTCTCTCTAAGCCATATGTCGCTGCTACGGATTCAAACTTTGAGAGGTAGATGTCTATTTCCTCTGAAGCCTCAGAATAGACATCTAATTGGAAGAATACGGCACTAGACGCCGCTGCCTGAGAAATACAGAAAGAAAAGGGTTCGACCATGGAAAATCACGCGAATAAAATCAGTACAAAAATGTAACTGATTACTGCCGCAGTGAAAGAGAGATCGAGAAGAGATTGCCTCAAAATTCATCTTGTGATAAGCTGGTTTAGATGTTCTATGGCTGTTCTTGTTAAGAGATTTTCAGGTTCATTTTGAATAGTCTGCACAATTGACATGCAGTCGCATAAGAAGACTATATTTGATTCTTTGAGTCTTTGTTCCTCCAGTATCTTTGTAGCCTCTAGGATTGCCTAGAGGCCAGGCCTCCTGGCCTGGTTCCATTCTAGTCCTCGGTCCTTCAAAAATTGTCTAATGTTGTCCTCACAGCGGACTCTGGGTCGTCCTGGGGGTCTGGATCCCTGGCTCTTTGTTTCCCATGCTTGTCGTGGTAGCCGATTTTCTCCCATTCTGCACACATGGCCAAACCATCTTAGTTGGGACTGTTCTACTTGGATCTGCAGGGGGTGGGATTTTAGGCCTTGACGTATCGTCTGATTGCGGACCATGTCTCTTCTTGTTACTTCAACCACCTTCCTCAGATACCTCATTTTTTTAACGTTGCAATGCAGTCTGATTTGTGAGTGCAATTTCGCTAGATTATATCTCTCATTCTCAGTTCAAATCCCAGATTGTACTTTCGACGAATTTTCCAATGAAAGTTAATTCCGGTTTCTCAAATAAGTCCAATCGAAAGCTCTGAACTATATGGGTCGGGGTGTTTAATTTAACCTCCCTGCGTGTGTTTTAATACATTACATTGTAAAATAATTCCATCGCGTGACCTGTTTCTAATAATACTGTAACAACTAATTCACAATCAAATCTGTGAACTTATTTGATGTCCAGATGCTACCTTCCAATATTGTCTCCCTCAGACAGGTTATCTGTAACAATTACACATGGAAGGCCGGCGAAAGCTATTATCTCAGTATCACTAGTGTTTTCGCAAACCCTCAGACGGATCTCTCAGACAGACAACATGGCCCTCCTTTCAACGATCGTGCGCGACCATCTGTGTCAATAGAGTGCGTGTCTAACACAGGTGGCCAGGCGACTGACATGAGAAACGTATTACCCGCTGACCGGTGTAATTAATCCGGTATTGTTACGATTCACCTGGCGGAACGTAAACGTGTCTGGTCACAGCAAAAAGAATGAAGGTGCATGAAATACGCCAAATAAAAAGCGATGAGTGAGAAAATGAAGAAATGAAGTGATACTGCCGGAGCGGATGACAGTTATTAAACATGCCCGATTGATTTCGTCACAGATGAGTGAATTGGCAACCTTGTACAAAAACTTACAAAAGAATTGCTTGACACCAGTTGATGCACTACAGTTAGCTAGGGACAAAATCAACAAGATAAAGAAGCAATACCTGAGGGACAGTGTTTACTGGAGTGACAAAGTTTCGGCCCTGATTTGCGAAAGCCAGGAAAAAAACGTTGAAGTCAATACAGTCTATATTAACGTAAATACGCTTATTTGCTAGCACTTAGAGAAAAGGTTTCCTGAGGGTGAAGTTCAGGAATGGATAGCATTTGACTGTGGAAAGGTGCTGAATGTGACTGCAGTTTTGGTTGTGAAGAAGTGAAAGTATTGTGTTCAAAATACTCTGATATTCTAGGTAATAGGCAAACTGTTGCGGTCAGTTTGCTGAATCTATAGTATGTTAAAATGTACCTGGTTAATTTTGGAGACTTTAATTTAATAGTTTCTTGATCAAAGGGGAGGTACTCATGTTTTACTGGGATTGTAGTTAACAGTGGTGGTTGTCCCACTTGTCTGTTAACCCAGCGTCTAATTATAGACTCGATGTCAGCTTTTCCTGACATGTTCGCCCACCTGAGCATAGCTCAAGGGTCTAGCGCCTCGACGCATGCGCGAAGAATCTGGCGCAATTTAAGACATCCTGTGTTAGAGGAGTCCAGCTGTAGTTTTGAAAGGGTCAAGACAGTTTTGGGGAAAGTCCTCTGTGTGTTCGACCAAGATGGTTAAAGATTGTTCCCCAATGTTATATTCTGATGCGCCTAGGAGGCGAGTGAGTTTTGTGATGTTTATTCCAAAGGGATATTAAGGTAATTTACACTTAAAACAGTTTCTTTATTGCCAGAATGATATATGACTTTTTGTAGCCAGCTAGCGACTTTTCCCTGGGCGGGAAAGAGTCCATCTATGAATACTAGTAATGGAGCTCACGAAGTATTCTAATATTATATGCACTGGGCTGGTGTATGCCCAAAGAACTTTACAGGTGCTGTATCCCGCTATCTGCGGTGATGCCATTTAACAAGGTTTGACTCACCCTGTTTGTTATAGAAATATCACGGAGGCCAACATATCTATAAGCCCGCCATATTGCGCGGCCTGCTGTAGACCCATATATATATATCTGACTTACTGATGTCAGAAAGGAGTTGTGTAAACTCACATATTTGCTGTATTTTGCTGTAGCTGACGAAGGTGGAATTGTACGAGATCAGCATTATTATATACATGCACCACTGGCTGATGAACTGTATTCATACATGCTATGTCCTGAATTGTCAATGACTATTTTATGTTGATGTCGGCGTACCTGTCGTTGTGATGTATTAAAGTCAATCAAACGTCAGAGGTGTTCCAAGAACTATGTGAATTACTGCATGTAATTACTACAACAAGTGTGATGTCATTTAGATGCATTGTCTTCCACGAACTTTCATACACGCATTTGCATTCATTGAGGTCTACTCACACTCTATATTAATACAACACCTCAACACTTTCAAGTCATCCAAACGAATGCCAGCATTGTTGCGGCCAACCAGGGCCTGTATATAATTATGCCCGTCTGTGGGGCATAGAATCGTCTCCAACATTGATACTGGACATTCTTCAACATTCAACTCTACATTTACAGTGGCCAAACTGAGCCTGTCCTATTTGTGTCACGGACACCTGTTACGCTTGGACGAACACAGACCATTCCTAACTGTTTACATGTATAGTGGTCAGTACGGGCTTCTACATTACGGGCCTTTACATTTATGGTATCCAGTGTGAGCCTTCTACGTCAAGAGTTAGCTAGTTACAGTTATGGCGTTCAAATAGCCATCAACATTATGGTGTGCCAGCTTGATGGGGCTATTTTGGAAGTTATCAAGTCGTCTACGATTGAGAGTACTCAGCGCTGTGTAGTCTGTTGACACATCGACTACTCCAGCTTAACAGGAAGTAACTATATCAGAAGGTCAAATTACCATACCTTCGTTGATGCAGTAGTATAGAAGGTCAAGTGCCGTTACTAGTACTGTCACTGTTTGATAGAAGCAAGTTCAGCTGCGGTATTTAAGAAGGTCAAGTGCCGTTATTATCACCGTTATCATCATTTTGGAAGCAAGTTCTGATGTGTTTTCAGCGTTGGATCATCTAATACTTAGAATGCTGACGATAGTTCTTCATCGTTGCTGTTGTTGACGATAGGAGTGTAAAGATAAGTGGCCTGTTTATTGTTGTGAACTGTGCCTTGTATTGTGTTATGAACAAAGCCTTCCACATTTAAACATCCTTGTTTATGCTTCATGTGTTTACATGTTATGTGTTATTGATATTTCTGCGGGTTTTTTGGTTGAGCGGTGTCTTTTAGTAGGATATCCCAGGTAATAGAGGGCCTACTGTAAGCGTTCTTTAGGGACTGTGCAAATTTCCTTTAGTGGAAATTGCTAACGACAATTTGTTGCTATTTTTGTTTAGTTGTGACGAGGTGTAATTTTCTTTGTCGTTATTGTCATTATTTTTTTTCCTGTACTTTAGTTTTTTGATTTGATTTGTTTGTATCTGTTCGTCTTCTCTTCCTTTCGTTTTGTTCTATACAACCTTTGTGTTTATACACTGTTGCGTAATTTGTTTTGTTTACTTTTGCAGTTATCATCACATGCTTTGGGATATTTTTCTTTAGTTCCGCAAGCATCAAAGACAATACGATAACATTCACAGAAATCAAATAAGCATTAAGCTTATTTGATTTCTGTGAATGTTATCGTATTGTCTTTGTTGCTTTTTCTTTGTTTATGTTAGTATTTGTTGTCATACGCTGTTTATATATTTATATATAGTCATACACTATTGGTACTATAGGGTACTTAGATTATAGAGGTGATTATTGGTAATATTATTATAAAGGTGATTATACAAGTTCTTTGTCAAAGACTTGTCTCCCACAGAGGTTGGGATAAAGTGAGCTGATTATACAAGTGCTTTATTAAAAGACTTGTTACCATTAAGGTTGAAATAAGGAAATTTATTATTTTAGGATACAGATCTCATATTATTAGACATAATGTCTACACTTGAATACATTATTGAGCAAGGGAAATCCTTTGGTAAAGCTGGTGAGAAGTTGGAAGAATTCGCGACTGTTTAATATGCCAAGGCATTGAAGTCGGAAGAAAAGAGACAGAAAATGGAAAATGAACAAAAGAAAATAGAAGCTGAGAATTTAAGATTGCAGATGCAGGCAGATGAAAGGAAATTCCAGATGGAAATGGAAAAACAAAAAAGAGAAGCTGATGCTGAAGAGAAAAAGAGAGAAGCTGAGGAGAAAAAATCCAGCTACAAATGGAAAATGAAAATAAAAGGTTAGAAAAAGAGGCTGAAGATAAAAGGTTAGAAAGAGAGGCTGATTGGGGGGGGGGGGAGGGAGGGAGGGGGGAAGTCCAGCTACAAATGGAGAACGAAAATAAAAGATTGGAAGGAGAGGCTGAAAGTGAAAGGTTGGACGGAGAGGCTGGGGAGAGAGGGGCGAAAATGGAGCGTGAAGAGGGGCTCTTAGCTTTGGAGTTGGAGAAATTGAAGTTGATGAATATGGGTAATGCTAATGATCCAAATAATCAGTCAACTTCTAATAAGACAAGTGCTACTACTTATAAGGTCAAACTACCTGCTTTCAATACTTCTATTGATGATATAACGTTCTATCTGGATAGATTTTGGCGGTCATGTCTTTCTCATGGGGTGGATGGGTCAGAGTATGTTGGTCAGTGGTCGGAGATACTTGGGGGTGAGGCTCTGGCTATGTTAAGCTTGGTAGATGAGCCTGACAAGAATGGTTATGATGTTATCAGGGCAGCCTTATTAAAGAAATATCAACTTACCGAAGAAGGTTATCGTCTTCGTTTCAAGAATATGTTACCTGAGGCTGGTGTAGAGTTCTCAGAGTTCGTCTCAAAGATGCGTCTTGCATTTACACGATGGATTGAGCTGTCTAAAACAGAACATACATATGAAGCCCTTATGGACTTATTACTTATAGACAAAGTTATGTCATCTGTCAATGAGTCTTTCCTTGCTTTCCTACATGAGCGGAAACCTAAGAATATAAAGGACATGGAAGAATATTGTTGCCAGTATGTCACTGCGCACCCTCATGTTACTGTTAGCAATTCTAAAGTTAAAGAAGGTTTGCCAGTTGCTTCTGCAGCACCATACGGCCCTAACTTTCTTCGTAAATTTCAAGGTGCTCAACACAACTTTAATAAGAAGAGCAATCGTAATTATGATCAAAATCAAGGAAACCCATCACATAATGGTTCTGCTTTAAAGAACTGGAGGCGATCTGACAGTTGTCGTTATTTTGGGTCCAATAATTATAGAAACTTCCGCAGAGGTAGTCACAATAGGAACTATCAAGGCTATTCTTCGCGGGGACATCGAAACCAAACAGGTAGATACTCTAATCAATGGGGAAATGACAATAGTGACTATGGAAACTGGGATTCGAACCAGAACTATGGTCACGGTAGGGTAAACAATGACAATTTCAGAGGGAATAATAATCGTGGTAGATCTCAACATAACAAACATAGATCTTATCACCAGGCAAACACTGCACAACAAGAGCCTCAAGGAGCCTGTGGTCAAGTGAATGATAATAAAAACTCTAATGCTATCACTTGTTCTGCGTTTGATTTTGGGAGGGCATCTCAATGCCCCAATGCTCAACATTGTTCGAACCGACTACTGTAAGTACTTTAAGTTGTGGTCACCCTCTTCCCGCTCTCCCTGCTGCAGTTGCGCATGACGGGAGGGGATCTCTTGTCTTACATAAAGGTCTAGTGAATAGTAATCCAGTCTCTGTACTTTTCGATTCTGGATGCACTACTATCGGAGTTAAGCAATCTCTTATAGATCCTACCTGTGCCACTGGAAAAGTGGTCAAATGTGTGACATTTGGTGGCACTTTGGAAAAATATCCAACTGCTATCATTCACATTGCTACTCCGTTCTTTACGGGAGATGTCCACGCGTGTCTTCTACCGAATCATATTGCGGATCTTATCATCGGTCGTATTCACGGAGTTAAGGAATGCACCCCGCAGCAGATTGCTGCTTTGGAAGAGCAAAATATCCAAGCTGCCAATGCAGTGGTCACAAGAACACAAGCTCTTAATATGCCTCAAACTTCATCAACAGAAAGTAATGAAGTGCATAGCCAAGATGATCACTTGGTAATTTCACGTGACTCTTTCATAAAATTGCAAGAAGATGATCCTTCTTTAAAAAAATTCTTCATCCTTGCAAAAAAAAGGTGATCCAAATCAGAACACAAATCGCAAATCTTAGATTACAATGAAGAATGGCGTACTTGTACGTATGGTACAAGACTCGTCTACGTCAATGCATTCACAAATTCTCGTGCCCAAGAGTATAAGAGTGCAAATTCTGCAACATGCACACGACTCTCAGTGTGCTGGATATATGGGTTTTTTCCGTACTAAGTCAAGAGTTCTTGCGGCTTTATTTTGGCCATTTGTTAATAAAGACATACGTATTTATTGCCGATCTTGTAAAATATGTCAAGAAGTTAAATCAAGAGGCCCACGTCATGCAGCACCTATCCAGGCTGCATACATTCCTATTCGGCCGTTTCAGAAAATGGCAATAGATATTATTGGCCCGTTTAGGATTAAGTCAGCCAGAGGACATCAATTTATCCTAACATGTGTTGACATGTGCAAACGTTGGCCAGAGGCTATACCTCTTAAGTGCATCTCCACTGTCGATATTGCAGACGCTTTATGGCTGATATTTTCTCGTTTGGGATTTCCCGGAGAAATATTGTCAGACCATGGCACCCAATTAATATCAGACACTACATCGCAGGTAATGTCTACTCTGCATATTAAAAGGTCTCTGAGTAGTATTTATCACCCAATGTCTAATGGGTTAGTCGAACGTCTGAACAGAACACAAAATAACTTACTTGGTAAGATAACTGAGGATCATCTTCAGGATTGGGACAGGGTTTTACCCGCGGCTCTCTTCGCATATAGAGAGGTCCCCAACGAACATACAGGCTTTTCTCCGTTAGAACTTGTCTTTGGCGCGCGACCGCGCGGTCCTATGTCTTTACTACATGATCTTATAACTGCTGATAATATTAACGATGACACTCAATCTTCTTATGAGTATGTCATTGCTCTCAGGCAGAAGATTATTGGAGGCATGCAAACAAGCAACTTCCTCGTCCGAATTTGCTAAAGAAAAGGCAAGGCAGTTTGCAAATAAGAATAGATGCCTACGACAACTTTGTCCTGGCGACAAAGCACTTGTTTTGCTCACTTGTAGGGAAAACAGACTTCTTATTGCATGGAAAGGTCCGAATGCAATAGTCTCAAGAATTTCCGATGTCGACTATGTTGTCGATATTGATGGAAAGCTTAAAACTTTTCATATAAATATGCTTACGGAATTTCATGAACGACCAGAATATTTGCAGCCTATTTTCCAGGCTACGGACGATGCTCCAGTCCCACATGGTCATTACTCATCCCTGTCGGTAATACAGGATGAGGAAACTATTTTCTCAGATGTTAATCTTCCTCTTCCAGTGATTCCACTTCATTCTACGGAATCATGGAAAAACGTTACTGTTTCTCCTAATTTATCAATTGAGGAACAGCGACACGTTTCTTCTACGTTACAAACTTTTCGTGATGTCCTTACGGACATTCCTGGACACACAAGTGTCATTGAACATGACATAATACTTACCGACCATAATCCTATCAGGGTCAGACCTTACCCTATCCCTATTCATTTTCAGACACAAGTCGAGAAAGAATTGGATGAAATGATACAATTAAAAATTATTGAACCATCCACTTCAGCATACTCTTCGTCCATGATTATTGTTCGAAAGAAAGACAATAACATACGTCTTTGCGTTGATTATCGCAAATTAAACCAAGTTACGAAATTTGATGCTGAACCTATGCCTTTGTTAGAAGATCTACTTATTAGACTTTCTAATTCTCGATTCTTTACCAAACTAGACTTGTCAAAAGGTTATTGGCAAGTTCCGTTAACTGAACGAGCCAAACCTCTCACTGCTTTCTCAACACCTAGGGGTTTATTTCAATGGAATTTCATGCCTTTCGGCCTTATGAACGCTCCAGCTACTTTCGTACGCATCATGCGTCGAATTCTCTCATATCGTTCAGATGTCATTGCATACTTGGACGATATTTGACTTTTCAGGGATTCTTGGGAAGATCACTATTTGGGTTTATATGAGTTACTATCTACTCTACGCGAGCATGGTTTGACTGCAAAACCCTCTAAAGCCTATGTCGGGTTTAGTGAAATTTCTTTCCTGGGTCACCGTGTTGGTCATGGTCTCTTGAAGACAGAGGACCACAACACTTCTAAGATACTAAGCATTTCCATTCCTAAGACGAAGAAGCAAGTACGTAGTCTCTTAGGTTTAATACAATTTTACGGGAGATTCATTCTGAATCTATCTTCGATTATGGCACCTCTTTCAACCCTATTAAAGAAAGGGTCTCCTAATATGGTGCGCTGGTCCCATGAATGCCAATCTACGTTGGATCTGATTAAAAATGTATTATCATCTCCTCCAATCTTAATGCTACCTGTTACTGATAAGACTTTTGTTCTTCGTAGTAACGCCTCATCCACGGGGATCGGAGCGGCATTAATGCAGGAGTATTCAGAAACTCTGCATCCTGTAATGTATATCTCTAGGAAACTGAATGCGGCAGAAAGGAATTACTCGGTTCTAGACCGTGAATTGTTGGCTATGGTTTGGTCAATCCTTAAGTTACAAAGATTCCTTCTTGGTGCGCATTTCATTGTGGAAGCCGACCAAACAGCTCTTACAGCTATTCAGAGTAAGAATTTGAAGAGCTCGAGATCCACTCGATATGCCATTGCTCTTCAGCCTTTTCATTTCACGGTACGAGCTATCCGTGGTTCGGATAATGTCATGGCGGATATACTGTCTAGATGCCCACATGACTCCACTTAACTCTTGTGTCCTAAATTTCCTGATACACGTCTAGACTTATGACAGTTCTTTACTATAACAGTATATGTTAACACATTTGTGTTCACCTTAAAGTTGTAAATTAGGTGATTTCTTTCTCTGTTACCATCTTTGGTATAACGGAGGAAGGTTTAGTTATAGCAATATAAGGGACGAAAGTTCGCAAAGCCACAGTTTATAGTTTATAATGAATGTTTGATTGCTGTATATTAGAAAATCTTACGGTTATCATATAGAATTATTTGTATTTTCTCAGCAGAATCATTACTGGTGCTGGGAGAATCTGTACATGTTGTCATCTATGATGTATTACGATGTCCATACTTACCAGTCGGACGACACTGTAGATGCGCCCGCTTAGAATTTGATCTGCGACATCATTTATCTGCTATATTATTAATATTGTATAACATTATATTAAATCATATATTGCATGTTAGAATAATGTACCTTTATTGGTTAAAGTGATTGTATCACTGTTTTTTGATGATTTGTCCATTGCTAAACTTGGAAATAAGGTACTTGATGTAATATAATATGATATGTATGTAATTTTTGGTTTGCATTGTAACTTTGTCAGCACTGTAGTGTACGTTGGTGGCACCTCCCAGGATAAATGTATACTTAGAGAAATGCTTTCTCTAATGTGCTGAGATATATTCTCACCTGACGTTCTATGCATCGAGTTAGCCTCATATTAGGCGTTATATTTATTTGTGATACTTCTCATCTGCGCATCATTCGTGCGTTATGAGCTTGTTGTATCTTGCTCTTGGATGTATTTTTAAAAAAAATGTTTCATTTTTTTCCCGGGGGGTGTGGTAAACTGTTGCGGTCAGTTTGCTGAATCTATAGTATGTTAAAATGTACTTGGTTAATTTTGGAGACTTTAATTTAATAGTTTCTTGATCAAATTGGAGGTACTCATGTTTTACTGGGATTGTAGTTAACAGTGGTGGTTGTCCCACTTGTCTGTTAACCCAGCGTCTAATTTTAGACTCGATGTCAGCTTTTCCTGACATGTTCGCCCACCTGAGCATAGCTCAAGGGTCTAGCGCCTCGACGCATGCGCGAAGAATCTGGCGCAATTTAAGACATCCTGTGTTAGAGGAGCCCAGCTGTAGTTTTGAAATGGTCAAGACAGTTTTGGGGAAAGTCCTCTGTGTGTTCGACCAAGATGGTTAAAGATTGTTCCCCAATGTTATATTCTAATGCGCCTAGGAGGCGAGTGAGTTTTGGGATGTTTATTCTAATGGGACATTAAGGTAATTTACCCTTAAAACAGTTTCTTTATTGCCAGAATGATATATGACTTTTTGTAGCCAGCTAGCGACTTTTCCCTGGGCGGGAAAGAGTCCATCTATGAACACTAGTAATGGAGCTCACGAAGTATTCTAATATTATATGTACTGGGCTGGTGTATGCCCAAAGAACTTTACAGGTGCTGTATCCCGCTATCTGCGGTGATGCCATTTAACAAGGTTTGACTCACCCTGTTTGTTATAGAAATATCACGGAGGCCATCATATCTATAAGCCCGCCATATTGCGCGGCCTGCTGTAGACCCATATATATATCTGACTTACTGATGTCAGAAAGGAGTTGTGTAAACTCACATATTTGCTGTATTTTGCTGTAGCTGACGAAGGTGGAATTGTACGAGATCAGCATTATTATATACATGCACCACTGGCTGATGAACTGTATTCATACATGCTATGTCCTGAATTGTCAATGACTATTTTATGTTGATGTCGGCGTACCTGTCGTTGTGATGTATTAAAGTCAATCAAACGTCAGAGGTGTTCCAAGAACTATGTGAATTACTGCATGTAATTACTACAACAAGTGTGATGTCATTTAGATGCATTGTCTTCCACGAACTTTCATACACGCATTTGCATTCATTGAGGTCTACTCACACTCTATATTAATACAACACCTCAACACTTTCAAGTCATCCAAACGAATGCCAGCATTGTTGCGGCCAACCAGGGCCTGTATATAATTATGCCCGCCTGTGGGGCTTAGAATCGTCTCCAACATTGATACTGGACATTCTTTAACATTCAACTCTACATTTACAGTGGCCAAACTGAGCCTGTCCTATTTGTGTCACGGACACCTGTTACGCTTGGACGAACACAGACCATTCCTAACTGTTTACATGTATAGTGGTCAGTACGGGCTTCTACATTACGGGCCTTTACATTTATGGTATCCAGTGTGAGCCTTCTACGTCAAGAGTTAGCTAGTTACAGTTATGGCGCTCAAATAGCCATCAACACCTACTGACAGTGCTGCTGTTGTTAACCAGTATAATGACTTTACATTTCTTGTTCAAGCGAAAGTTAAAGGCAAACTAATAACAAATTCTGCTGATCTTGTTAAGTTTGCCCTTCAGAATGAGCAGTTTGGTGATCTTGCCAAGCTAATAGATATAGGAGCCAGATTCTTGGCATCTAGTGCAGACTGTGAAAGAGGATTTAGTTTAATGAACTCTCTGAAAACTAAACTGAGAAACAGCCTTGAGCAATTTCACTCCGACATGTTAATGAGAGTCAAAAGGTATCAGCTAGATGGAGGGAATGTTAATCTTTGATAAAGTCTACTCAGAGTTGGCGAAGGCTAAAAACGGGAGGGACAATAAATGAATAGCTTACTTACTTGGTCGTTATTCTACCTAAGGTGTAGAGGTCTTGAAGAGAGAGCGCCAGACTATTCTATCGGCTGTCTTCCTCCTGGCCTGGTTCCATTCTAGTCCTCGGTCCTTCAGAGATTGTCTAATGTTGTCCTACCAGCGGACTTTGGGTCGTCCTGGAGCCTCCCTCCCATACCTGCCGTAGGAATAGCTTGTTAGTTAAATTAGCTATATGATATTATGTCATATTTAGGTAGCTTATTATGTAGTAATTCTGGAAATGCTAGGATGTGTAAATGCTTCTGTTCTCACACTCAGTGTGCAGTGTTAGGTCAATGTTTATTAGATCAATAAAATACTTCTGTATTGCAGATATGCAGTCTATCTCTGTGTAAAGCTGTCAACTACCCCATCACAATCACAGAAACTAAATCCAGCCTAAATTTGTTGGCATACTTTATTTCGATCAAACAATAAAAAGCATATTTAAATCAAATACCATTGAAATGTAACAAACTAACAAAGTCTGAAAAACAATAACTAGTTTTAAAGTGAAACAATAGCTTAATTTCGACATGACAAATCACAAATGACAACATCGTGGCTAAAACCTTAACATTTTTATGGGGTGCGCATTTTTGTTTACTGGTGAAAACATTGCACAACAGATTTTCTTTGTGCACAGACACTGTTTAAAATTAGAGGGAACATTGGACAAGACTATACTTATAATCACGTGACTTTTCCAGTTAATGTTTCTCAATGACATCTCTCGCTGAGATCTCTCTGTTCTGCTAATTTTCTCTTTCTTACAAATTTTCCTCGTAATAATAGTAGCAAAAATGCAATTCACGGCTGTCACGTTATGTATCATAAAGTTGTGGTTTGGATAAGCAAATACAGGAAAAACAAAAGAAACCAATGAATCAAACGCGCAATCGAAGGTCGGTGAGAGTCATTGACAAAACGTTGTAATTTGACCATGCGACTTTCTGACCTGCGTGACTGAGAACATAATACTAGTAATAATAATTTCGGAGTCCTATCTATCTATCTATCTATCTATCTATCTATCTATCTATCTATCTATCTATCTATCTATCTATCTATCTATCTATCTATCTATCTATCTATCTATCTATCTATCTATCTATCTATTTGTCTGTCTGTCTATCCCTCAAGTCTGTCTGTCAGTCAATCCCTCAAGTCTGTCTGACTATCTGTTGTTTTCTGTCTATCTAACTGTCTGGCGTATACACATTCCCACGTGTTAACAGCGCTGGAAATTCCGTCTACAAGATGTTTTGGACACAGTCCCATCATTGTTCACACCGCTAATTTTATCTTCGCTCTCATCACGTGGCCCACTCCTAAACTCCCAGAAGGACGCAGAACGAGTCTAACAGACGTAGATATTTCCTATTTGATGCGCTTTCTCTGTACCCTGATAATATCTCGGAGGAAAACATATACACCCACGTCGGGTGCTGCTCTGGAAGTTCTCAGTGAAACAAAAAACTTATTGTTAGTCTAAAACGTTGTATCTATATTAATGCATTAACATACCATACTGTATGGAAAGCCGTTAAATCATATTGTATCATTAAAGTCAGTATTACGGATGTGTTTTAAAAACGTATTTTATTTGTTGATTAAGTTAAGCACTACCATATTCGCTTACTTACTATTCATCACTTACGTCTTCATATAAGTTCAATCATGTTCATATATCAGCAATTTTTTTTTCTTGTTGTTGTTCTGTTATTGCTGGTGTTCTTTGACATTTAAGCAAAAGCTCTTAAGATTGCTACCAATCTGTGTCGGTATTGTTACTGTTTTGTTGTTGTTGTTGTTTTCCCTTATTGAAATTTTGATTCATTTATTTAAGTCGTTAAACATTTAAAAGAGTTCAATTTAATGATTTCTTACATTAAGGGAAAACCTTATTCCCATTTCTCTTCTTACTGGTTATAGATTGGGTTATGAAAACATCGACATCAACCAACAAGAATGGAATTCAGTGAACTTTGATTAAACAGTTTGACTATCAAGATTTTACCGACGACCTGGCTCTTCTGTCCCATAACTGTAACCAGAAGACAAAAGGAAAATACTTGATGAAAGGTCACGTCAAGCCGGTCTGAAAATACACAGGAAAAAGAAAAAAATAATGAGAATAAATGCAGGAAACAGTAACAAGACTTCACTTGAAGATACACCACTACAGAATGTAGAATAATACACATATCTTGACAGCATTATAGAAAATGTTGGAGGGACAGACAATGATATCAAAATAAGACTACAAAAAGCAAGAGGAGCTTTCATTACATTTGGGAAATATATGAGTCAAGTCAGTCATTGTTTGGCTCTGAAACATGGAGAACAACAAAAACAACAACCAAAAAAAGTTATAGACTTTCATAAATGGGTGCTTGCGTAGAACAGAATATTGAAATGATATGACAAGGTCACCAATGTGGAACTGATGACAACAACCAGACACTTGTCTGACAATAACCAGACACTTGTCTGACAATAACCAGACACTTGTCTGACAATAACCAGACACTTGTCTGACAATAACCAGACACTTGTCTGAAAATAACCAGACACTTGTCTGACAATAACTAGACACTTGTCTGACAATAACCAGACACTTGTCTGACAATAACCAGACACTTGTCTGACAATAACCAGACACTTGTCTGACAATAACCAGACACTTGTCAGTGGAACAAGAGATGGGAACAGAATGCCGCAGACACACATTGAGGAAACCTGTTCATCGAATTACAGGGCAGTTCTTGTTCTGGACTGCCCAGGGCAGGAGGCAGACGTAGACCAAAAATACACGGAGAAGAAAATTGGAGACATAAATGACAATGATGAGGAAGACGCGGGAAGAACTTGAGCTGACGGCACGTGACAGGAGAACTTGGTATGTGTTTGCTGATGGCCTATGCTCCTTTGGCAGCTAAAGGGTACTGATTGACAGAGTCCAAATTATCACTGAACTGTGACCTTCATTATAACAAGCTGAGTTCAGTTATCACTGCACTTTTACTGTCATTATAACAACTGAGTTCATTTGTCACAACACTTTTACCGTCATTATAATAAGGTGAGTTCAGTTATCAGTGCACTTTTACTGTCATTATAACAACTGAGTTCATTTGTCACAACACTTTTACCGTCATTATAATAAGCTGATTTCAGTTATCACTGCACTTTTACTGTCATTATAGCAAGCTGGTCTGTCTGATATCACTGACAAACAACATTTTTCTTTCTTATATAAGAATAAGTGTTCTTAGGTCAGTTTCTTGCGCTGATTTCAAATTTGAAATCCGTTTATCTCTATCACGTCGGGTTCTTAAGATATTTGTGAATAAATATATTTTTGGGAAACCGTTATTTGCTCCGTTTCATTTTTACTATATAACTTTTTAAAAATTAATAAAATGCAAAATAATTCTACTTTTTATACTGCTAAAAGATGCATGACATATGTTACGTTATATTTCAAATAGTTACTGTATTTTGAAATAATTTTGAGTGAAATATGGCTTCTAGAAGTTGTAGAAATTCGGCTGATCTGTTCTGTTACGTGTGCGGATATTTTACCGATCGTGTTCACCAGAAAAACTTTACACCATTGCTAAAGAAAGCATATGAACTTTATTTCGATTCGAAAGTTGATGATGCAAATAAATCTTGGAAGCCAAATGCAGTTTGTTCGACTTGTGCAAATACATTGGCAGGTTGGTTACGAAAATCGCCGAAGCATAAGTCGATGCCTTTTGGAGTGCCAGTAATATGGCGTGAACCGACAAATCACGCTACTGATTGTTACTTCTGCTTGAAAAATATCTATGGTTTCACTTTTTAAAACTAGAAAGTCTGTGGTTTATCCAAATATTGAATCGGTTTCGAAACCAGTGCCTCATGATCCAATCACGTGTCCGATCCCAGTTCCACCAGAACAATATCCGTTGGACGTGAATGAACCATCAGAAAGTGATAGTTTACCTGCTTTAGAAACTAATTCTGACTCGGATTATGTACCGGTGAATGATGGTGTTCACTTAATTAACCATTCAGAACTTTCAGATCTAATACGTGATCTCGCTCTCACCAAAGGACAAGCGGAATTACTCGGTTCGCGACTCAGAGAATGGAATCTTTTAGCGCCCAATACTCCGATATCTAAATTTCGTCATAGACACAGAGAACTTGTTCAATACTTTGAGATGGATGATGACATTTGCTATTGCAAAGATGTAAAAAGGTCTAATGGTGCACCTCGGTCATGAGCACATAGTCAACGAATGGCGACTTTTCATCGAATCTTCCAAGACTAGTCTAAAAGCCGTGTTATTGCATAATGGAAATTTATTTTCATCAATTCCAGTCGCCTACTCTGTTCATATGAAAGAAACTTATGACAATATGGCTATACTTTTGGCAAAAAATAAAGTACAATGACTACCAATGGCGGATTTGTGGAGACCTAAGGGTCATTGCAATTCTCACGGGCATGCAGACTGGGTATACTAAATTTTGTTGCTTCCTATGTGAATGGGACAGCCGCAACAGACAGGAACATTATGCAAGAAAGGTGTGGCCTATCAGGGATCGTATGCAGCTCGGGCATAAAAAATGTAATACACGAGCCATTAGCTAACAAAGACAGCATCATTTTACCACCGTTACATATAAAGTTGGGGCTCATGAATAATTTCGTAAAAGCGTTAGATAAAACGAGCAAAGCTTTCACTTATCTTCAAGAAAAGTTTCCGCAAATTAGCGATGCAAAGATTAGCGATGCAAAGATAAAGGAATGTATCTTTGTAGGACCTCAGATTAGGAAAGTTATTGCAGACAAACAATTCGAGAACTTGTTACATGGTAGTGAACTTCGCGCATGGATGGCATTCAAATCGATCGTCGATAACTTTCTGGGAAATCACAAATCTGTCGACTATGTGCATATTGTTAAGCAGTGCATAGATGCATACAGAATTATGGGCTGTAACATGTCCCTCAAAATCCATTTGCTCGATTCGCATCTTGACTTTTTCCCTAACAACCTTGGCGAAGTCAGCGATGAACATGGAGAACGATTCCATCAAGATATCGCCGTAATGGAGTCACGTTATCAAGGACGGTGGAGTGTGACCATGCTTGCTGATTATTGTTGGATGCTTCATCGCGATGTACCACATGCCATTCACCGACGAAAGTTGACTGCAAAGAAATTCAAGCCTACATAACTGTTATACTTCTTGTACAAATGATGTTGTAATACTGTATGCGTTGTTAAAAAACTTCAATTGCGTATTTCTAGAGATCCCGACCTGATAGAGAAAAACGGTTTGCAGATTTAAAAACAGCGCATTAAAATTGATCAGAAAAACATAGAAATGTTAGAGAAAGAAAAAAAAAATTTTTTTTGTTAGTCAGTGTATTCAGCACTCTGTTACCATAATTTCTTTATTAAGCATGTTGTATTCGGACAGTGTGTCCGTTTATCCTAAAGCTGAACTAATGTGTTACGTCACCCTATTTCCAATATTCCTTCAATCCTTCAATGTTTTACTTCATATAGAGCAGGGGTTCTCAACCTTTGTTTTGTTCATGGCCCCCTTCTGAGCCCTATTTACTTCTGTGGCCCCCCCCCCCCCCTCATAGTCGCTGTTAGCTGGAAAAGGTACTTTACCAGATATATGGCACTTACTGTGGCCCCCCTAGAAATATGCCATGGCCCACTGGGTTGGCCATATTGCCCATGTTAAGAACCACTGTTATAAAGCACGGTACTACAGCAAACCCCCCCCCCCTTCCCCCCCCTCCCCCCGGTGTTGGAGGCCCACTTCAAGACAAAAGCTTAGAGCATTTCCTACTAAATTGTAGGAAGCATAAACAACAGAGAACAGAAATATTATATTGCTTATTGGCGTGCAGTTCGACCCTAATTGTAGAACATGTACCGAAAATAGACAGACCTAGAGAATTGCACCATATGTAAAACAGGATATATATTTATCTAGAACAAAAAATTAATATATAATAATTAGTTGGGGTATGGCAGAAAAGTGAAGATCTAGTGGTTTGGTTTGGTTTAATTTTAAAGATCATCTTCATCGCACACGGACAACTCCATCAGTGCCCCGATCTCCTCCCTTAGATCATACAATGCGGATCTCAGCACATTGCGCAAACTCCGTATCACCGGCGAGGATCCCAGTTTGTGTATATAGGAATCACACATTCTATAAATATTTTTGTGGTGGGTAGGTTTTTTTACCTTTTTAAAATTTTGCCAGGGCAGCGGCACGTATGCCTACTTTTTAGGATGTCCAGCTGCCAAAGGATTTTTAACATGCCCAATTTGCCCACGGTCTAAATTTTGTTTGCTTTACTGGGTCTCATAGAGTACCAATACTGTTCATTCTGTAATAGAGTGCTAACCTTCAACCTTTGGGTTAATAATTTTTGGGTTTTTTTCTCCATTCGGGGAGGGTGCACTTTTCTGCTTTATATCATATGCATGTAAATGACTCTTTGATCTTTCTTCTGTAGATATTTTGATGTTGTCGAGTTTAAATGATAAAAAACTACATAGAAACTTACCTTTGTGTGTTGTTCAGACCCATACCCATTTATCCGAGTATTTCACGTTTGTGTGTCTTGTTGTCACATAGCTGTGTGTGTGTGTAGAGTAACTTATCTATTCTTGATAGGGAGACAAAGGCTGTCTGGTAATAAAAGTACAGTCGTACGGTTCGTTGAGGATTGTTTCATGTTTACAGGCATTTGAGTTAGGCCGACTCGAATGACTGTATCATGGAACACCTCAAATGAATGAATATATTAATGATCGATGATGTCGGGGATTGTTGCATGTGTGCAGGCATTTGGATTTGAGCTCGATCCGAATGGGTGCACCATGGAACACCGCAAATGAATATATACTAACGACATAGGATGCATATCTTTATGCATGACGCGTAGGACTTAGTAACATCATTCGAATCGTGGGTTTTGACCCTAACGGCAGTGTGTTTTACAAGTGTGGCCTAGCCACTATGATATGTGTGGTATAACCACTTAGGATTGTGTGGCATTGTCCACTGAATTTATATGTGTGGCTGGGAAGCCAATTAAGCAGTGTGTTCTTGGATCAAACGTAAGTCGTGTCGTTCTTAACGCAGTTTGTATATATGGCGGATTAACCTGGCATTGTATGCCAAATGAACATTCGGAACTAGCAGCAGGAGTAAGACTAGTGTAAACGAATATTATGTAGCTAGCAGCAGACATAAGCCTAGTGTAACAAGGATATTAGACGACTAGCAGCAGATGTAAGCCTAGCGTAAGGAGGATATTGCAAAACTAGCAGTAGAAGTAAGTCTAGTGGGAAAAGGGCTATTATTAAACTAGCAACAGGAATAAGTCTAGTTAGCCTATGAATTTATGCCACAGGATGTTGGCCAAAAGGAACTGACCGTTATACAGAACTATATATTAGTGAACATGTGCTTTAATGAAGAATAAGAACTCAGGCAACACGTACATGAACTGTGATTATGAACTATGTCTTTAAATAGTTGTGTCTGCCCATGAAATGAGAGTGTTAATTAAACATGTTTAAGTCGTCAAATACTTGTCTTATTAAATGCCGTATTCTGAGTTCAAATTCCATACTGTTTTATTCAATCATAATGACCAGTGACACTTAATGCCTAAACACGCTGCATCTCACACGGCTGATATTAATAAGGCAAGAAAACAGACAGGTCAGTCAATATTCATAACTTTAATATGAAGCATGTTCCAGTATCAACACATCACACGGGTTACTAGAGACAATATCGATACAACATAGTGCCTAACGGAATCCTGTAAAATAGATGAATGAACCTGGAGGACTTTGACATTCTAAGATCAGAATACGCACGCAACATCTTGGTCATCCAAAGTATATAGAGCCTCAACATAAACTGGTGTCAGAGGTTGTCTTAGTCCTTAACATATCTGGTGTCAGAAGCGTTTGGATTTCGTAGAGACTACCGATCCCATAAAGTATCGAAAGGAAGTCGAACTAACGATAAACTTTTAGAGCGTGAATATTCATTCAAGACAAGCCGGCAACTCTAACGCGCATGTCAGTATGTGACGTCACTGTATCGATGCCGTCATTACTAGCAGACAACACATTCTGAGAGAATCCTATCTTCACCTGCTACAAGAAGCTGAACCATTTCAAAGGAACGATATTCATCAACTTCAAGTATCTGAATCGTTGGAAGAAGTGTGTCTTCATCTACAGCATCAAAAACTGCAACGCAGATCAGTACGCAGATCGGTAACCAACGTTCGAAAACGGTTGAATTCTGTCAAACGATCGTACTACCAAGGTCAAGGTCTACTATCAATGGTCATCAGCTGCTGTCTAGACTTGAGTGGAATTGAAGCTTGGATTTACATGCACTAATGTATTTCTCAGGATAAGCAGGACAGATAAAAAGATAAGTTCTTAATTTTATCGAAGCGCTTGAGCACTTTCATACTGTCTCTGAACTAGCTTTGGTCTGCAGTTCATCGTTATTTTGCTTGCTTTCCTACTTATCATTTTGTGTGCCCCATCCATATTTATCTGTTTATTCGTATATTCGTCGGGAAGGCTGGAAAGGGTTTAATATTGACTGGAATTTTCTCAGGAAAAATTCAGTGAATGTTAACGTCTATTAGGTTCTCATGCTTATATTACCTGACTGAGGATCTGACTTTTAGTCAGGATATAAATTGACTGAAGCCTCAGTTCGCAATATAACCATACTTGTGTGTACTTAGAGGTTACGTCCCGTGACTATGTCATCCTTATTTGCATAACCTAATTTCAGTATTGTTTACAATTGTTTTCGTGTGTTATCTTAAACTTCTCTGTCTACATGTTAGTTTAAGACGACTTGTCTCGTTATTATTTTTTTGTAATGTTAATTCTTTACTTTCTTTTGCTAATAACTACGTATAAGTCTACCTTGTTTACTTTATAATCGTAAATTTTTGTCGGATAACTGAGATATCATTCCATTGTAATTCATTTAATTGTTTTTCGTTGTGCTTTGTTACCTGTACTTGTATATTGTTTGTTATTGATTAACACATGTACATAACATATTGAGTTCTATATCCAAGTATATAGTAGATACTATTCGAAGGTATTCACAAACCTATAGAGATGTCGACACTAGAAGACTTTATCAACATTGGAAAAAGTTATGGGAAATCGGAAGCCGAACTTCAAAAGTTATGCAGAGACCAAATTTGAAGAACATTTATCGTGTCTTGAGAGGATAGAACAACGCGAGGCTATTAAACGAGCAGAAGAACTTAGGAAGTTGGAATTAGCCCAAGAAAAGGAATTTAAGGAAAAAGAATTCGCTCAGCAAGATAAAGAAAGAGAACTTAAGGAAAAAGAAATGGAGTTAAGAAGAATGGAACTTCTTCAACTAGATCAAGTTCATAGAAATGCCATGGAGCTTGAGGCATTAAGACTTAATGCGGAAAAAGAAAAGGTGTTGGAATTGGCTAAAGTGCAGTCTGAGCAGGCTAAGACTTCAGCTGGTACAAATGTTTTCTACCCGAAGCTGAAAATGCCACATTTCGATCAAACTTGTGATTGCATTGATTCTTTTTTATCTAGGTTCATCATGAAAGTCACCGCCTTAAATATATGTAGTGGTTTTGATGGTATTGTATGGTTGAGATGTTACTTAATGTAATGAATGAGGTCAGCTGTGAAGGCTCCTGAGATAAATGTTGATGCGAATTACAGAAGGCCCTTCTTACTACCACTTACGACCTCAAACATATCTTTTTTTCACTAATGAATGTAGCTACGTTAAAAGTCTAGGGTACTGAAATGTAATGTGTTGTAGTATATTACCCACATACACACAGATATTTAATAAGTCTAATAATAATACTAATATTTATAACACACTGAACTAACTCAGGCTGTTTTAGTTTTAAATATTAAATCTTTTGGAAAATTTATTTGTTCTGATCCAAACGTTTGTTGGTCAGAACATATGAAATATTATGGAGTTATAAATGGAATGCATAATTA
This sequence comes from Oreohelix idahoensis, assembly GCA_024509875.1. NCBI lineage: Eukaryota > Metazoa > Mollusca > Gastropoda > Stylommatophora > Oreohelicidae > Oreohelix > Oreohelix idahoensis. The sequence continues at coordinate 121,340 of JAMPIV010004039.1, forward strand.
TATGACATAATAAAATGGAATGTGATTACAAAGGTATGTTATAAGTCTAGTTAATATTAATTATATTAGATTGTCCCAGGAGACTATTACTGAATGTACTGTTGGGGTGGTATCATCACGCCCAGTCTATGACTACCAAACATTGTCCATTGACTTATGGGATGAATACATGGTTTATTTTCCCACAATGGTATGTCTTTATTTGATGGTGAATTAGTTGATAAATTCGTTGGTAAATCAGTTTATAAATCAGTTGGTGAACTTCCAGCAGGCCAGATCTCACTTATCTCGACTGCGTCGATCTTGTACAAGAGTCTGGTGGCCCCTCCTCTCCGTGCTGGGGGATAATATACGGCTGCTCTGACACAATGTTAGACTGCACTGGTCCACGCTTGTGTATTACAACAGCATTCGGCACCTCTTCGGTGCCAAACAGAAACTCACAATTCTGAAATAAAAGTTTGGTGGCATGTGTCAGAACTCTACCAATTGAGCCACTTCTGCACACAACACTACACAACAACACCACACAGACTGGGTCAGATCTCTCTGACCACACAGTACATCTTACCTAGTTGTTTTCATATAGTACTAGTTCCCCAAGACTACCTTGCATCTGAGATATGTTCAATAGTTTCCTTCTAGTCAATAGGATAGGTGATATGTTCCACTGATCTCAACAATAGATCCGCCTCCATAGTTTTAGTAGGCGTCCATATATTTTGTTTGTCTCTAGACCCTGAACTTGGGCTGGGGATCTAGAGCGAGCACTTACTTGTCGTAATCATTTTATATGATATGGCAGTATCAATCACTCGAAATATTAAAATGTACAAAAGAATTGCTTTCATTCTTACCAGAATTCAGAATTGAGAACACAGTTAAATGCTAGCAAAACTCAGCTGAGCTGCTGTGTATCTGATGGCGTCCCACTAAAAATTATGTATTATCTTCTGGAAACAACACCACAGGTACTACACCACTGTGTCTCTGGACAGTTTTGTAACGAATGGCAAAAATGCGCATCTCTGTCCTGTTAATATGATTTCATTCATCCAATCACCGACTCCCCCCCCTAACTTTCAAATCTACAACCAAAAGTCAAATTTCAGTCAGCTCTCAGTCAAGTATGTATTACTGTCTGTTGGTCCGTCTGTCTCTACTTGTTTTTTCATAAAAAAACACTCTTGGTTCTTGGACCCTCTCCATGCAATACCCTACACACTTCTGCCTCCGAAGTTATTTTTAGCCACAATTCTCCACCATTTCCCCTCTCTTTAATTACAGCTCGATTTTAGCACTTGAGTCTCAAGGCCGCAAATTTTGAAACTATAGTGACATTTTTTAACAGTGCAGTCGCTCGTCTGATATGAACAACACAGTCTTTTGTCAATATCTTCCTTATTATCTATCCGTCTGTACAATTTAAAGTATATTATTTCTCTGCTCAAGACGGGCTATCAAACTAGCTAGGTTTTATATTCCTAACATTATTATTAAGAAAAAGTTACTTTTTCAAGGTTAGTTGTTTTTTTGAAATATGTTCGAGAACCTTCTCCACGGCTTTTGCCGCTGAATTCAAATAACAATCAAGTATCGTAAAAGTCCAAGAAATGACTGTTTCTGACACGAGCTAAAGTCGTTTTTTGTCTATTTCCTTACCCTCTGTCAACTAGTGACGTGAAATTTTTTCTTTTTTCTTACCAAGTGCGTCTTTTAGCCTTGTGATCTTCAAACACGTGTTCAGTCATATATTTCCTTTTGGTGTCCTCCGTTCTCTCCCGTCTACAAAGGGTAAACGTTTCGTCTGCACTTCTAACTTGTTAGTTTTAAATGGCGGTGGGAAAGGCTGGCATGGGCGAGCATGTCTCCTAGTATCTTACGCATTATTTTTATCCCTACCTTTTATCGTTAAATTTGGAGATATTTTAACGTTGTATCATGGTAAATTCATCACAATATACCAAAAGATAGATGGAGCAGTCTTTTACTTATTTTTTGACTGGTAACTCACTCAAATGTTTCATGAGTCTGGATGAAAAGAGTAGAAACGATTTCGACGTCGTAAAAGAGGTACTACTAAGACGTTTCCAGTTAACGGAGTCTGGATTCCGGGATCGTTTTCATACGGCTAAGCCAAGTAAAGATGCTGATTTTGGCGAATTCATCTCATCAATTAAACACTTTTTTTGCAGATGGATTGATCTCTCTGGTATTAATAAAACTTATGAAGGTGTCATTGATCTCATGCTACGAGATAAGGTTTTAACTGCATGCAGTAGTGATTTAGAATCATTTTTGCAGGAAAGACATCCTAATAATATTGATGAATATGAAAAACTCGGAAGACAATTCGTGACCGCACATCCGAATAAAGATATTTATAGATCTTCTATTCGAGATCCTTTGCCTGCGTGCTCAGCACACCACGATCACAGATCGTGTGATCATAGACCTCGATCGAAGAGCGTTGATGGACGTTATCGTTCAGATTGTCATCAGTCTGAGAGAGGGTTTTATAACTTTCGGCGTCATCGCTCTCCTTCAAATTCGTATCGAAGGGGCTATAGAGGGTACTCACCTCATGATCGTGGGTATCACAAAGGCAGGTATTATGATGATTCACATCAGAAAGGGTACTATAAACAAAGATCATCATATGGGAGAGATTACAGGAATGATGATTCCTCTGATTTTTATTATTATAAGAAAAAATCGGTCAATAAAAATAAAGGTCACGTCAGATCTCCTTCGAGAGACAAAAGTAAACATAGACATGCAAATAATTGCACTGTCAAGAAGGACACAGATAATGATGATAATGATCATGCGAATGCATGTATGGTAATGAATGATACATGTTTCGAGTGTCAATCGCAACACATAGCTAAGGCTACAAAGAAGCTTAAGTGTGGTCATATTACGCCTACAATGTCTGCATGTGTGAATATGGGTTATTGTCGTGAAATATTCTAAATCACATATATAAATTAAAAGGTAAATGTAAAGCCTAACACATAAATTCAATAAAAGGGAAAGAAGAATGGTAAAGAACAGTGCTGTCACAATGACTGTACTCGAGATCCCCCTTTTTCTGCTTCGTCTGCATATTCTTACGCTTTCACGTTTACTAGTAAAGCCTACAGCAGCATACACGCGTTTCAACAAAACAATAAAACGTGTACTGTATTTCTTAGAAAACCTTGAGATACTAAATTAATACTAGCATTAATTTCATTTTATACACTGCGTAATGAAAAGACAGATGGAATTAGGATAGAGAGAGGGAGGGCTGAAAGCAGGAACGCCGGCAACACTAACACGCAGTCGCGCGATATAAATTAATGCCACCCCAAGCGTAAGGCATGAAGCACTAACTTTTTTTTTCAAATAGACAGTGATAAAAAAAACACTACCCATACGAGAGTTAGGTTTAAAAAACCTGTAAAATGCTTATTGGGAAACATGACATTATACTGGTTTACGTTTGAAAGTCTGACAGTACAGCAGACACCATAAAGTTTGGAAGTGAGGAGGTGGTAACAGCACGACTATCCTAGAAGAAAATACATATTTTGAACGCCGCCACTTAGCTCCCTTAAAACTTATATATTTGGGTTCCTTAGGACTTGCTGACAAAGAATATGTTAAGTGTTACGCAAATAGTCTAGGAATTAACAAATTATAGCCAAAAGAAAATAGTGAGGGTGTCAGACAACACCCAATAATAATCCCACAGTGGCATGTTTTGAAACCACCATTTTACGGGAAATAGGCCACCATGTTAAATCCTATTTGATTGGATAGAAGTAAATGTAAGGCGAAACACGATTAGTCGGACTACAAATACTAATTTTTTGTTGTTAGGGGAAACGGTAGTAGGGGTACTTTTTTTGAAAAGCTGTGTAAACATGGCCCGATTGGTTAGACCCGCCAATATAGTCAATTAGGAGCGTCAGTTCAGTGCCACATTTTAAAATAAACTTACTCAGAAACAGTGCGTTGAGAACCAGCTTATATTTTTTTCTAAATAAAAGCCTGGGACAGAGGCAGATCGGAATTTGTGCCATATTCATCGCCAGTCAACGTATTTGTGTATTATTTCCATGAATTGTGGTAAGCTTGACATATTTGATATCTTTTTAATGAAAATTGAATGTAAATTGATAATTTATGTCTGTATATGTGCGTGGTTCAGTAGCAAACATGAGGCAAGGCCTAGATAGTGCTCCAACCTGAACAGAACGTGTCGGAGAAAAGTAAAACTGCCTCGAATTGCCAAACAGTACACTGACACCTATCTTATTGACTAGATAGAACTAATGCTGGAATTGCAGAGGCGTAGTAACCATTAGGGAGGAGTATACTGATGTAAATTGTTTCAGATGAAGCTAGCAGTTGGCCTACCGCTCTGAACTCAGTGTTTGTTATGTATTGTGTTCAGTGTGGAAATAGATTATAAATTAGTTATAAAGTAGGAGGTACAACCTTCTTGTTTCAGGGACCGTGGTCCTAAGTTATTGAAGCAGCACCTGGTCTGAGTTTTGCTGAATCCAGAGGCTGACAGCATACTCCTTGGTCCAGATAGCGACCAGTGAGGTGTCTCCAGAACACAGTGAAGCTATCGAGCAGAGGAGTCTTTTCCTGCCGCCATCACGAAAGATAAGCTTCTGTGGCCAGAGCAGCTCAACATTATGTGCCCCCCCCCTCTAAAATTGACATTATATTAAACACAGAGGGACAATAAATTGTTTCAAATGACAGGAACTGTGAACTTTTCCCAATACTATTTCCACGATAATCAAACACTTGAAGTCATGATGACAACCAACAATCTGGCTTGAAAAACAAAACCAGTATTACCTCATAGTACTACTTCACAACTTACACACATAGGATAATACTAATAAATTATGTCAATACAAAGATCATATTTTTAAATTGTGATTACATTTGATTGTGATTCCTGGTTCACTGTGTAGTTGAATCAGGATATCTATTGTTGAAAGTAATTATTACATATATATTTGAACCTTTACACTTGACTCATTTAAGATAGTCTTATAGAGTGTTATATGTGTGTGAGTGTCACAGTGTTGTAAAGTGTTGTGGAATAAATTAAATTGTTTATCTGTCTATTGTTGTTGTGACTTACACTTCATCATTTTCATACCCTAGACATTCAACGTAGTCATCACAATATTCCAGAATAATTCTGACTGAGGTATAAATGTGGTAGCAAGTAAGGTCATCTGTAATACACCACACTTATTAGATACAGATACCTTCACAGCTGATCTCAGTCAGTACACTAAGTCCCCTATAAATATTAATATCATCCCACTTTACCACAGTTATCTCACATTCCATCCAGGAATATTATATGGAAAAACAGTACAAGTTTTGAGGGACACCGGATGTTCCACCGTCGGGATAAAGCACTCGCTTATCGAGCCCTCTGCTTTCACAGGCAAATCGGTTAAGTGTGTCACTTTTGGAGGGAATGTAGAAAGTTTCCCTGTGGCACGAGTATACAATGATACACTTTTCTACACAGGCACTGTTTATGCCTGCGGTTGGAGAGCGCTAATTGCTGAGATAATTGTGGGAAACATACCTGGAGTTAAAGATTGCACTCCTGAGGAGATTGCAATGTGGGTTGAATCTCACCCACAGGTGGCGAATGCTGTTGTAACCAGGGCACAACAGTTAGCTACGGACATGGCTACACCACCTACTCCGGTCATAGATACAATTATGTCTCCTATTAGTATTGTAACACCTTCTGTTTTTGCAGAAAAACAGAAAAGTGATCCAACATTACAATGTTTATTTAGCCTAGCAAATTAGAAAACTACTAAACACACAGGATCGGCTAAACATTGGTTTAAAATAAAAAATCTATACTTACTAGATACTTTGACAATGGCAAAACGATCATACATCAAGTAGTAGTTCCTAAGGAATACAGACCATTGGTCCTACAAACAGGCCATGACTCCCCTATGGCAGGTCATATGGGGATCAAAAGAACATTGTTTCGTATTACGTCACAATTTTATTGGCCTGGGGTTAACAAAGATACAAAGATGTACTGCAGATCTTGTACAACATGCCAAGGTATAGCACGTAAGGGCAGATTCCATACGGCACCCTTACAAATTATGGACGTTCCTGAAAGACCATTCAAAAAATTGCAGTAGATATAGTGGTTCCATTGTCAATTACTTCAAATAATGGATTTCGTTATATTTTAACTTGCGTAGATCTTTGCACGCGATGGCCAGAAGCCATACCTTTAAAAACCATCACGACTGCATCTGTATCTGATGCATTATTTTCCATATTCTGTCGTATCGGTTTTCCAGAGGACATTTTGTCAGATCAAGGATCACAATTTACGTCCAATATTATGAGGGATCTAGAGTCTATGTTATCTGTTCACCATTCGTTTTGTAGTGCTTATAGGCCACAGTCGAACGGTGTTTGTGAGCGCTATAATGGGACGCTTAAACAGATACTGGCCAAGATCACTGGAGAGTGCCCGCGTGAATGGGACCGTCTCCTTCCGGCGGGATTGTTCGCTTTTCGAGAGGTACCCCAAGAAAGCACTGGCTTTTCTTCATTCGAATTGGTCTATGGGTCGAATCCTCACGGACCAATGATGATACTTAAAGATTTGCTGGTTGGAGCATCAGTGGATACACCCACTCGAAACAGCTATGAGTTGGTTATTGATCTCCGACAGCGAATCATTGATGCGTGCACTTATGCATCTGAAAGTATCAAAACTGCTACTCAAAGATCAAGGTTATTACATAATCAAAAAAGAACGTTAAGATTCTTTAAACCAGGTGAAAAAGTTTGGTTATTATTGCCACATAATGACAACAAATTATTAATATCATGGCAAGGTCCATTTGATATAATCAGACAAGTCACAGATGTTGACTACTCTGTGAACATTAGAGGGAAAATCAAAACCTTTCATGTCAACATGCTAAAATTAGCAGTAGAAAGACCACAGGAGTTAATTCCTGTCATTAAATCTATTAGTGATTCTTCACATCATGCTGCTTCTTTTGCAGTTGTTCATGAGGAAGATACTACGTCATCTATTCCTTTACACTTTCAATTACCTTCCTTACAATCATCAGAGTCTTGGAAGGATGTGACTATTTCATCTTCGCTATCTTCTACATAACAATGTCAAGTTCGGGAAATTCTTATTTCTTTCGATGATGTTCTGACTGATATTCCAGGTCATACATCACTTATTTCCTATGACATTATCCTTACTGACTATCAACCTATTAAACTAAGACCCTATCCTATATCTTTACACCACAAGGATAGGGTAGAGAAAGAGTTAAAAGAGATGATACGTTCAGGTGTTATATCTCCTTCGGAATCACCATATGCATTCCCAATGGTGATTGTTAAGAAGAAGGATGATTCCTTACGTATATGCATTGATTTTAGGCGACTAAACAGAATTACAGTTACAGACGCCGAACCTATGCATCTATTAGATGATCATCTATCACAAGTATCTAATGCTACTTTCTTTAGTAAATTAGATCTTTCTAAAGGCTATTGGCAAATTCCTCTTGCCGAACATGCTAAACCATACACAGCGTTCACAACTCCATTTGGTCTTTTCCAATGGAATTACATGTGTTTTGGTTTAGTAAACGCACCTGCGACGTTTGTGCGCATGATGCGCCGTCTTCTTGGCGATCGGAAAGATGTCATCACGTACATCGATGACATCTGCTTATTTCATGACTCTTGGGAAGACCACATTGATGGTTTAACTTCTCTTCTCCATACCTTACGTAAACACGGTTTGACTGTGCAACCTTCAAAGGTCCAAATAGGTTGTCAGGAAATCTCTTTTCTTTGTCACCGCATAGGTAACCACAAACTATATCCTGATGACAATACAGTCAAAAGAATTCTAGATATTTCTACCCCTTCGACTAAGAAGCAGGTTAGAAGCATTTTAGGCTTAATTAACTATTACCATAAATTCATCCCGCACTTCGCACAACTATCTGCACCTTTGTCCTCACTGCTGACCAAAGGTAGTCCTAATAAGATACATTGGGAACCAGATTGCGAAAGCGCCTTGGTAACTATTAGGAAATTATTTTCTAATACACCTATTTTGTTGTTACCAAATATACGTATTCCATTCACACTTCAATCAGATGCCTCGAGTTATGGAATCGGTGGCTGTTTGTTACAATGCTACAAGGGAACACTCCATCCTTGTTTCTTCGTGTCAAGAAAACTGACTTCAGCTGAACAGAAGTATGCGACAGGTGAACGTGAGCTCCTGTCCGTGGTATGGTGCCTCGAGAAGTTGTCAAGATACCTCATCGGCACGCACTTCTACATCATGACAGACCACAGCCCTCTTACTTACATTACATCCAGAACTATGCGGAATTCGAGAATTTACAGATGGTACTTGCTTCTCCAGGAATTTTCGTTTACGATTCTGCCTATTGATCAGACAATAATTTAGCGGATATACTATCGCGCAATGTCTCCGAGAAAAAAAATGAATTAACTCTTTAGTTACCATTTTGAGAATTGCTAGTACTTATTATTATAAATTTTATTGTTCGTATTTAATGATTATTGTAATCATAAGTGGATAATACTAATACTCATATATTCTAGAGACGTAAGTCTTCTCCACCACTGTCACACGTGCCACAAGTGTCACGTTTGGGAGTGAGGGGGATGATATTGAGGATTGTTTCATGTTTACAGGCATTTGAGTTAGGCCGACTCGAATGACTGTATCATGGAACACCTCAAATGAATGATTATATTAATGATCGATGATGTCGGGGATTGTTGCATGTGTGCAGGCATTTGGATTTGAGCTCGATCCGAATGGGTGCACAATGGAACACCGCAAATGAATATATATTAACGACATAGGATGCATATCTCTATGCATGACGCGTAGGACTTAGTAACATCATTCGAATCGTGGGTTTTGACCCTAACGGCAGTGTGTTTTACAAGTGTGGCCTAGCCACTATGATATGTGTGGTATAACCACTTAGGATTGTGTGGCATTGTCCACTGAATTTATATGTGTGGCAGGGAAGCCAATTAAGCAGTGTGTTCTTGGATCAAACGTAAATCGTGTCGTTCTTAACGCAGTTTGTATATATGGCGGATTAACCTGGCATTGTATGCCAAATGAACATTCGGAACTAGCAGCAGGAGTAAGACTAGTGTAAACGAATATTATGTAGCTAGCAGCAGACATAAGCCTAGTGTAACAAGGATATTAGACGACTAGCAGCAGATGTAAGCCTAGCGTAAGGAGGATATTGCAAAACTAGCAGTAGAAGTAAGTCTAGTGGGAAAAGGGCTATTATTAAACTAGCAACAGGAGTAAGTCTAGTTAGCCTATGAATTTATGCCACAGGATGTTGGCCGAAAGGAACTGACCGTTAAACAGAACTATATATTAGTGAACATGTGCTTTAATGAAGAATAAGAAGTCATGCGACACGTACATGAACTGTGATTATGAACTATGTCTTTGAATAGTTGTGTCTGCCCATGAAATGAGAGTGTTAATTAAACATGTTTAAGCCGTCAAATACTGGTCTTATTAAATGCCGTATTCTGAGTTCAAATTCCATACTGTTTTATTCAATCATAATGACCAGTGACACTTAATGCCTAAACACGCTGCATCTCACACGGCTGATATTAATAAGGCAAGAAAACAGACAGGTCAGTCAATATTCATAACTTTAATATGAAGCATGTTCCAGTATCAACACATCACTCGGGTTACTAGAGACAATATCGATACTAACGTAGTGCCTAACGGAATCCTGTAAAATAGATTAATGAACCCGGAGGACTTTGACATTCTAAGATCAGAATACGCACGCAACATCTTGGTCATCCAAATTATATAGAGCCTCAACATAACCTGGTGTCAGAGGTTGTCTTAGTTCTTAACACGGTTAAGCTGGAGGAGATGACCTAATCACTCCAGAGACATATCTTTCCTTCAATCTACCACAAGTGAAATCTATTTCCTATACCTTTTCTCGCGTATCTGTCGACATCCACTCTACTTAGACGGGACTAATAAAACAATTAACCTTCCGTACGACAGAATGGTGGCTAGGTCCGAGATTGAATCTTCGACTGAGTCTAGAATGATGACTAACGACTGTTATAGAATCTTAGTCTAACTCTAGCTAGAGTGTGTTGTACGTCTTGTTGGTGTATAGGGAAAAAAATGTATCCCCTAAGCAACGTTCTTATTTTTTTCCTGGGTTCTGACCACACAAAATAGAGACAGAATTTGTTTTCTTTCCACAGCATCTTACAATTTACTTACAGTTAGATTTTGATGGTGATTTTGTTGGTGGTATGATATATAATAGTTTTTGTACAAAAAGACCGCTGGTACGCGTGATTGTTTAACAATCACATTTTTATTGGAGCAGTGGAGCGTGAGCCACAGCGAAGGAAGAGAATTGGGCAGTTGCCAGGTTAATCGCCTTCCCATAGTTCCATACTGACTCCAGATGTGGGTGAGGTGGTGGAGAAGATAGGAGAGATTTTTCTTTTCTTCTTAATTTTAAAATTTTTCCACATTTAGTAATAGTAGATTTAAAGTTTTTAAGCCTAGTCTACCATCCCTAAGGATTAAGTCGACTGCGTTGGGAGCCTTTTTGCCAGTTAACAGCAGCGATAAATTAGACAACTGAGAAACAGGGAGAAGGAAATAGCAAAAAAATGTTTGGGTATTATCTTAATTGGTTTGAGAACACTGTATCCTTTTCTTCTTTCTTGCTCGGGTAATTCGCAGTCAGGTATATTTGCCACGGCGCAGCGAACAAGGCTTAGGGCAATGCTAAGAGGGGAAGCAAGGGAAACCGGATTACAAGGAGACGAAATGCTAGCTTTTGTGAACGACGAACTAGCCACATTTGAGGCAGAGAAGAAGCAAGCAGAAGCTAGAGAGAAAGAAATAGAAGCTAGAGAGAAAGAAAAAGAAACTAGGGAGAAAGAAAGAGAAGCTAGGGAGAAAAAGAAAGAAGAGCGGCAATTGGAAAGTAAGAAAATTGAGGCGGAAATGAAAGCTCGCAGGGAGAAGGAACGAGAGAAAGAGAGACAATAGAGGAAAGACAAAACGACAAACAACTTCAGTATGAATTGGCGCTTAAGACTTTAGAGGTCCAAAGTCGTAGTGCTGCGTCTAGCTCCAGTAATGGAGAGTCTTCCTCACCTCAATCACCCTCAGCGGACTACTCAAATAGCCAGTCTTCCCAATTAGCTGCTATGTCCTTTGCCCTAGAAACCTTCCCAAGCCCCAATGAGAAAATTGATAGGTACTAGAAAAATTTGAGAGAATGGCAACCCTGTACGGTTTGGACAGTTCGCGATTGTGTTTGAAGCTATCCCAGGCCCTCAAAGGCAATGCGTACGATGTGTATGCGAAACTGGGAAGCAGTAATCAAGACAATTACGACATGCTTAAGAAAGGTTTACTTGAACGCTTCGAGATGAACGCTCGAAAGTTTTCACAACTTTTCCAACACAGCAGAAAAGATAGAGCCGAGACGTACGCTCAGTTCTATTGCTGTCTAAAAGGATATTTGACTAAGTTTCTAGAGCTTTCAGAACTCCCTTGCACTTTTGAAGGTTTAGAAGAACTTATTCTAACCGAACAGATCAAAAATACTGTGGCAAATGAAACCCGTAGATTTCTTGCTGAACAGGGAGTGGTAAAACGTGAAGAAATTTTGAGTAAGGCAAAGCGATATGCAGATGCACTCGCCGAGCTTACAGGCTCTAAACGCAAATCTTCAAATGTGCCTTCTCGGAACAATAATCTAGAGTATTCTCCCCAGAAATTTTCCAACCAAAATCCAAGAGAAACTGTACCCCAAAACCCTCCCCAAACTAAATCGAAATTCTATAAAATCAGATACCCTACCAAAACCCGTGATGACCCCAAGCGACCCACATGGCAAAGTCAGAAGGGATATAAAAAAGGGAAAACCCCTTCGCTAGGTAAATCGGATCGGGACCAGCAAACCAGTCCCAAGCGGATTGCGTGTTTGCAAACAGCCTCACCGCAAAATAGCAAGGTCAGTGATTCCCAACCTGAGGGTGAGAGGCCTTCTACGCGAGGTATGGTTTTATGTTGAACAGAACTTCCACGGAGTGTCTTTTTGACAGCGGATGAAACTTTAATAGTATAGTCGCGAGGCATTTGGTTAAACCAGGCCAAGACACGGGAGAAACCGTCGACATATGTGGAGTTTTTAAAGGAGATGCACCCATAACATTCCCTGTCGCGGTTGTAGAGATAGACTCGGATTACGTCCGCGGTGTTATTAAGGCGGTGGTAATGGACGACCCTATCTACAACGTCATACTGGGCTGTAGATATGTATTTCTAGGGAGACCGAAAGAGTCGATTGTGGCAGCAGTAACCACAAGAGGGCAAACCCAAAAGGAACGGGAGCCTGCACCCAACATGTTACCCAAGGAACAGAAAGAGGCGCAACAAAATGACCCTACCTTGGAGCCCTGCTTTAAGAAACTGCCCATGGCCAAGGACCCCAGACACAACGGAGATATCTTTTCTAAGGAAGGAATGCTGTATTGAAGAACGGGCGACCCTGAACAGGGACATAATCAGCTCCTAGTACCGACGCAGTACAGAGAACAAATCCTAGAAATGGGGCACTCTCTTCCCTATAGCGGACATATGGGACAAAACGCCACTATACAGAGAATATCTACTCACTTTTGGTGGCCAGGAATGAACACTGACATTATCAGATACGTTAAATCCTGCGCCAAGTGCCAACATGTGGCACCAAAGCATTGGACACCCCCAGTTCCTATGAGAGAAATGCCAATAGTGGGGACTCCATTTGAACGAGTAGCAGTCGACATTATAGGACCCCTTGAGAGGACTAAACGAAGGAACAGGTTTATCCTCACCTTAGTCGACACCTGCACTATGTGGGACGAAGCTATACCGCTAACATGCACGGACTCCAAGCATGTCGCAGAAGCCCTAGTGCAGATTTTTACACCGATGGAATTCCCTCAACAAGTTTTGAAAGATAATAGATCCCAGTTCCGTGGCCAGTTAATGGAAGAGATCTTCAAGATCTTGAGGGACCAGCACATCTACATCAGCCCATACCATCCGGCCGGAAGTAGGTTAGTAAACCGGAACAACGGAAGCCTCACCATGATGTTACGTAAGCTGGGACAGGAAAAACCAGAAGATTGGGACCTTTCCATTTCTGCAGCCTTGTTCGCCTGCAGGGAAGTCCCCCAGTCCTCTACAGTGCTACCGCCAGCAAAACTTTTTTTTGACAGACCTTTTAAGGGCCCGCTGGAAGACTTACAAAGGTCACTGACAGACCAGAAGGCTGATGAGACAGTTGTCTCAGCATCTAAGTGTGTATCTGAGTTAAAGGAACGGCTAAAACTAGGATGGGACCTAGCGACAACCAACCTTAAGTGCGGACGCATGAAGCATGCTAAAAGTTACAACAAAGCAGCTAAGGAGAGAGAATTCCAGCCAGAATAGAACGTTTTGTTGTTACTCCCTACTGGAACCAACAAACTGCGTATCGGATGGCAAGAGCCGTTTACCGTCCTTAAAAAGATCTCTAGAACCAACTACAAGATCTCTATAAAAGGTAAGAAAAAAGTCTACCACGTAAATCTGTTAAAGAAGTACTTGGAAAGACCGGTGCCTTCCTCCGAACTTCTCTTGGCAGTCGCTATAGCAACCGAGGATGACGGAGATGACGAAAGTTGTATGGAATATCCACTGCAACAAACGGAGTCATATAAGGACGTTAAATTCGGCGACACCCTCTCGGAAGCTCAATAAACAGAGACGAAGGCGCTATTGAAACAGTATTCAGCAGTCTTAACGGACATACCTGGTCTTACACATTTCGTAGAATTCGATATGATGCCGACAAATGAGACGCCAGTAAGAACCAGAGTTTATTCGATCCCGTATGCGAAAGCAGACACATTACGTGGAAAAATAGACAAACTACTACAAGCTGGGATTATTAGCGAGTCCACATCTCCTTATAGCTCAAGCGTCGTACTGTTACAGAAACCGAATAAGAAAATTCGACTGTGTATTGACTACCGATTACTCAACACAGTAACAGAATTTCAGCCTGAACCACTCCCAAGCGCCGCAGAACTGTTTACTAAGCTAAGCAAGGCACAAATTTTCTCCAAGATTGACCTGAGTATAGGTTATTACCAATTACCACTCAAGTAGGAAATTAAACCCCTGTTAGTCTTTAGCACCAGCGAAGGACATTATACTTTTAATGTTATGCCCTTCGGTTTACATAATGCACCAGGAGTCTTCACCAGAATGATGAGTAAGCTTTTGAAACCCTTGCAAAGTCCAAACATTCACAATTTAATGGACGACATACTTATTGCAACGGATAACTATGAATAAAATATTGCTACGGTCACTTCGCTTTTCAGGACACTGAAGGATGCCGGGTTGACCGCCCGATCTAGCAAATGTTTAATCGGCTTTGAAAAGCTTGACTTCCTATGTCATACCATTTCTCAAGGCTGTATGTGGCCAGTAGAGAAAAACATCGAGAAAATACAAGCCGCAACTAGGCCCAAAACTAAGAGGGATACTCGGTCTTTTCTCTCACTCTGCGCGTACTACCAGAAGTTTATTAAAAACTTTAACGGACTTACTGCGCCATTAACGGACCTCACGCGAAAAGGACACCGGATAAAGTTGTCTGGACCGCCGAGTGCGAAAACGCTTACTTCACTCTTAAGGTCCAGCTGACCACATATCCCATTCTAAGGTTACCTGACCTCAAGAAACCTTTGGTGTTACGGATTGATGTCATTGCTAACGGAGTTTGATCGACACTGCTGCAGTCAGACGACAAACACCCTAACCTGTTGTTCCCAAGTCGCTTATAGGAGAAGGAAACTTAACGCAGCAGAGAAAAACTATTCCACCGTTGAAAAAGAATGTCTTGCAATCGTGAACGGAATCAGGAGACACTATGAATATTTATATGGAGTTCCATTCACAGCATAAAGTGGCCATGCTCCGTAGGCGTTCCTAGGAGCCAATAAGGATTTTAACGCAAGAATTATGCGTTGGGCTATTTTGTTAAATGTGTACTCGTTCAAAGTACAATACACACAAGGGAGAGAAAATGTAGGCGCTGGCTTTATGAGTCGCCATTGGACTAACGAAGAGAATAATGCAAGTGAAGATAACCATCACTCTGTAGCTACGGATGACAGTAGCTCTGTTTCCATTAATGAGATATGAATGGGTTTCACATCTTCACGCCCGGACGTACTGTGACTGTAATGAAAAAATAGTCTACAGTAATCTGACAGCCTACTGTAACCTCTTAGCTGTTCTGTGATTTGCTAGCTAAAAACCTGCATTATACTGTCTGTCTTTACTTACACAGCTTCACTCTTTCGTCACACCTCTTTTCTTTTAACACGAGCTAACACAGTGTTTACAATCTTCGTGACCTGTCAGTCATAACAGGAAAGCAAATCAGGTTTCTTTACCTCGTCCACTCACGTGAGCTTCATCTGTCAATCATAATACCTCTCAGACAGACAGCACGTGAGAAAGACAAAACACAGACCCTTTTGAAGTTTTACTCAGGGAAAGTTTATAATCCCATGTGCTCTTTGATCTCGAGACACGGGCATTTTAAAGAGTAACCCGTTAGCCCTAAGAAAAGCCTCTGATGTCGGTCAACAGCGCCAGACGAGAGATTCTGGTAGCCGAATCGTAAGCTTTCATCTTGAGCGCTAGTTTTCTGAATTCTTTGTTCTCACAGTAGCGTGAAATTAACAACATTAGAGATCAGAGCGATCTAGTGATATATATATATATATATATATATATATATATATATATATATATATATATATATATATATATATATATATATATATATATATATATATATATATATATATATATATATATATATATATATATGTTATATGGTGTACATATAACATTATTTTTGTTCTCGAATCCTGACAGTCGTAATTCCAGTGGAGTATCACTAGATATATACGCTGTGCAGAATCGGCGCTCGAACACAGAGTTGGCTGATAGAAGAACCATCATCATCACATGTAACAATTTTTTTAGCAACCAGATGTTTCCCAATACTTGAAGTATTTCCCCCGTGAAAGGGTGAACCTCAAGAACTCTCACAGTTTTCACTATTTGTAGTAACACTTATATCCAGGAGAAGCACCCTATTAGGCGTTCACCTCACTAGTTAGTTCTGGGCATAAAATGGGGCCAATTTGGATCTGCGACAACTGGGATGACAGAATATTATGTGAAATAGATAATATATTCATGTACTAATTCTATTACCAAGGGATATTACAGACCTACCATACCATGGCAATTAGGTAAGAGTGTGAGAGTGGCCACTGTTTGAGAGAGTGTGTGAGTATTTTCCTTGTTTGCTGGAAACTATCCATATATCTGATTAATCTAAATTTTGTTTACTTTACTGGGTCTCATAGAGTACCAATACTGTTCATTCTGTGCTAACCTTCAACCTTTGGGTTAATAATTTTTGGGTTTTTTCTCCATTCGGGGAGGGTGCACTTTTCTGCTTTATTTCATATGCATGGAAATGACTCTTTGATCTTTTTTTCTGTAGATATTTTGATGTTGTCGAGTTTAAATGATAATAAACTACAAAGAAACTTACCTTTGTGTGTTGGTCAGACCCATACCCATTTATCCGTAGTTTTTCAAGTTAGTGTGTCTTGTTGTCATATAGTTATGTGTGTGTGTAGAGTAACTTATCTATTCTTGATAGGGAGACAAAGGCTGTCTGGTAATAAAATTACAGTCGTACGGAAAGGCTGGAGGAGATAACCTAATCACTCCAGAAACACATCTTTCCCTCAGTCTACCACCTGTGAAATCTATTTCCTATACCTTTTCTCGCGTATCTGTCGACATCCACTCTACTTAGACGGGACAAATAAAACAATTAACCTTCCGTACGACACCCTCCACTCCTTTTTTTAACACCATGACAGAAATGATATCACAGATCAGGTATTGAAAACTGAACATATTATGAGGACATTAGGGCCTTTGGACAGCGTGAGGTTGCTGAAAGCCTATGCTCCTTGGGGAGCTAAAGAGCAATGATAAGGATGATGATAATGTAATTTTTTTTACTTGTAAGGTTACCTGGTCCTGGAGTCTTGTGATAATGTGTGTCTGTTAATGCATAGATAATATCTGCTATTCCAAAGTCACATGCGAAACGTTTATGTAGATCAGGAGAAAATCTTCGACAAAGATCACAAGGTCTTTTATTTTGGACACGCCCCCTAATGTCTAGAGCGTGCGACTAACACCGTGGTTAGAGCGCTGGTTTCGCCCGGCGAAGGTATCGGGTTCGAAGCGCGGTGGCATCAGGCTCCCGTCTACCCAGCTGTAAATGCGGACCTGACCTGCTCGTGAGTTAGGGAAGAAAAAAGCAGCGAAAAAGGGAACTGCACACCCCCCACCTCTCGAAGCTAGACTTAGTATAGGGACAGCTCTAACACTTCACTCCTCAAAGGCAGTATCTGCAATGGGGTTACCTTATTGAACCCTAATGTCTAGGTTGAAAGGTTTGAGCCTGGCCAAAACGAAGATAAACTCACAAAATAAAATAGTTAAGAAAGAAAAATCCTTCAGCAGAGTAGATGGAAAAAACCCTAGCTCTCACATATTTCAGAAGACCGCGAAATAAAAGACTACTACAACAGCTTGGAACTACACACATTTAAACGTAGTAAGGAAAATGAGTGGTTACCCAAACATGTCTCAGAATAACACAGATGTGCTACAGGGAACATTTACTGTCACCCGTTATTGTTAACATAGTGGTGGGGTGAATGTAAAAACGACAGGCAAAGGCATCCACTTGGACTGCCAATTTAGTGAAGTGCCGAAGTAGTAGGATCGACAGGATCACCGAGTGTGATGATTGAGGGATATACGACAGCCCAGATACGGGGTTCCTAAGTGACCCCCATCTAGGTTTCACCACCACACTTTTATGAAGTAGTCACCCACTCTCTCTATGATTCTGACAGACAGATATAGCGAGGAACACAGAAATTTCGGGAAAATTTTGACTTGTTGAGTATCAATCATTTTAAAAATTTATTAAAGGAAAACACTAAAAAAATAATATCTATCAAGGTATATAAATCAGGTAGATAATGGAAACAATATTATCTCTCTTTCTAATTTGAGAAATCAAATGGTACGTGCATCACACATGAAGTATCAAATTAATTTTACATAGCACATAAAATCAACCATACAGAGTTACGGCATTGAACGAGACAATACTCCCACTAGTGAGATTACTACACAAATTGTCACCTTCGTTCCTCCAGCTTTTAGCCTATCAAGTTGACGGCAAATCCTGAGCCTCCTAGGGTGTGGAAATAAATTCAAAATGTGCGCAATCCTAACAGTGCAAAAATAGGAGCTATCCTGGCTCTCTGAAATAGTATGTATGACCTACCAATAGTTCCCTGAGGAAGAATTAAAGCTTCAGCAAGACTGCTCTTTCAGGTCGATCAATAGCTGGGGTGATCTGGCAAGGAGCCAGAGTAAAAACAATCTTGAATGTAATCTACAGAAATTAAACCAACTTGCCAAATACACTGGGGCTTTGAGGCCAGGGGCAAATGTTGGGGGGAGGGGGGGCTATGAGATAATCCAACTAAGCAAACGAGAAACCTCCTATGCGGCGATGATGAGCGCTTTAGCAAGCTCTCTATACTACGTATGACAGCACAGTTGTAGATTTAAGCAGACTTCTTATGGCTGACTGGCTGCGTGGAATTCTAGGTAGCTTTTGTTTAAGCTCTCCTCTCCCCGTAAAATTAGAGAGATGTTTGCCGACTAGTGAACCGGCTGTTTGTCTGAAAAAAGACATACGCGCACACACAAAAATAACACCCATAAGAAAATTAATCATTATTACATGGCAGCAAATTATAACCATTATTACATATGAGCAGGTTAACCCTAGCTCCCCTTCACAAATTACAACGTAGTCCCTCTCCGCCTTCAAAAATTAAAACTCACGCCTCCCCGCCCCTCCTTACACTCCCTCTCCCGTTTGCCAAGCGGTGAAATAAGTTGGTACCTGACACAGCACTGTCGCTCGCGACGGAGAGTTCGCGCTGGCTTTTGGACGGCCTAGCGTGGTCCAACCTTTCACGCGTAGCTTACTACGGCCGGAAAAGGTAAACACAAAAACCATTTGTGTATCACTCTAGTGTTCCTGGCAAAGGTTACAACAACAAAAAATTGCCCGGCCCCTTGTTATAATAAGAAGCTCATATTCGCAAAATATAATATATATTTATATAGATATTCAGGCTACTCCTATAATCCGCCGGGATAAGGTTATCTATAGCTCCAAGCGATAATCATAAATACTGTTATAATGAAATGATAAAAGTTAAAAACGCCTTGGGGGTAATCCCTATATGGGGATCTGCCATGCAAAAACCCCCACCAATTTACACCTAAGACCTGTGAGATGGAAAGTATTAATTTATTGATGAATTTCTCTCAAGTAAAGGTACACGTTGTTCCCTTCCGAGAGATTATTCACTCCCGAAAACTAAGGTCTTTGCAAACACACTTCACTATTAAAATTATGAAAACAATTAATATAGATCTATTCATCAAACTTAAGTTAGCATTGAGTTGCATGTTAACCCAGTGCAACTCTAACATAACTATTTATTGCTTACCTGAACACAAAAAGTGTCCGTTCCGTAAAGTGACTGGTAAATGATCAAATTCGATTTATCCACTTCACATAAATAATCCTGGGTTCGCTAGCAGCTAGTGAAAGGTAAATGTTAAGTTCTAGCTTATATAGGGGCGTTTCTTAATTTGAGCCCACCTGCTTCTCTTTTTTCTAAAGCAAGTGGTCGAGTAGACAGCAAGTCTAAGCAATGTCAAAGTCTCGGGGGAGGGGGTGGGGGGGGGGGGGACCAAGATAAAAGAATTAGTTCTGGATTGACGGGAAAATTTTATAAACACGGTCACTAGGGTCCGGGCTACAAAGGTTCAGAAGACGGAACAACTCAGGAGACATGAAAAGGCGGTGGATACGCCTTTCTTCGCGTTTCCCCGTCTGCCCTCAGAAAGACAGATTATAAATGAGTGCAAAAGAATAATAATTAGGAAGTTCTCCCCAGAATCAAAAGACATCTGAAGAAATACAGCGACCAGCATGAAAGCATTTCAGCCGCCTCTACGTAGACGAGCAAAAGATACATGAGTGAAGAGACTTCATGAACTGTCTAGAACAATGAATGACGCTGGTGGAGTCTGGAAAATTACATTAAGCTTAAGGCAAGAAGAAGAGGGCGGGGAAAAAATCAGATATAAGAAAAAGCACGTTTAGGCAGGTGATAGGCAGGAAATTCGAAGTCAACTTATAACAAACATCTGAAGTGTACTATTAATCTCTGCTGTTTAACATCTGAAGTGTACCATTAATCTCTGCTGTTTAACATTTGAAATGTACTATCGTCCCTACTGTTTCACATCTGCAATGTGGTAGTTCCCTCTTTTTGTTTTAACATTTTCTGCTTAATATCTGAAATGTACTACTACCCCTTCTGTTTTACATTTGAAGTATACTATTACTCCATGCGTTTAACATCTGAAATGCACTACCACTCCTACTTTTTATGTATATACAGACACAATAATGTCCGAAGCAAACGTAGTCAGATATAAAAAAAGAATTTCTGTTTTCAGATTACCAAAGCTCATTACATAGAGACTAAATATAGTCCATAGACAGTCAGATGAGAGATGAACAAACAGATTTTAGGGAAAACAGATCCTGTTCTGATCGGGTAGCCATATTGAGAATAATAGTGTGACAAATTCTAGAATGGAACTCATCTCTTTAAATTGGATTTATGAACTGTGAAATGACATTTGACTGTATGGACAAAGAATTAATTTGAAAATTAATGAGGCATTTAGGAGTTCCCCTGAAGATCATTAACTTAATAAAGAAAACTTATGAAAATGTGACTTGCAGAGTTCTCCATGAAGGACAACTTACAGAACCATTTGGGATTAGAACTGGAGTGCGAGAGGGATGTACCTTGTCTCTATTTCTATTTTTACTAGCGATAGATTGGGTTATGACAACATCAACGAAACACAATAGAAATGGAATCCAGTGGAATCTGACTAAACAGTTTGATGACCTAGATTTTACTGATGACTTAGCTCTTCTGTCCAATAACCATAATCAAATTCAAGACAAAATGAAAATATTCGATGAGAGGTCACTGTAAGTGGGTCTAAAAATACACTGTGAAAATTCAAAGATAATTAGAATGAATGCAAGAAAAGATAACAAGGTTGAACTTGAAGAAACACCCCTACAAGATGTGGAATTATACACATATCTTTACAGCAATATAGACAAAGTTGGAAGGATATATAATGATATAAAAATAACAGTACAAAAAGCAAGAGGAGCTTTCATTGCATTGGAAAAAACATGGAGAACAGCAAAAACAACAACCAAAAAGCTACACACTTTCATAAATGGATGCTAACGTAGAATAGAAGTATTAAAATTGCATGACAAGGCATGACATTAATGTGGAACTAGTGACGAGAACCAGACAAGTGCCAGTGGAACAAGAGATGAAAAGAAGACGTTATAGGTTAGGACACACACTGAGGAAACCTGTTGATAGCATTACAAGGCAGTCCTTGTTCTGGAACCCCCAGGGAAGAGAGGCAGAGGTAGACCAAGAAACACATGAGAACTGGAGACAAAAGTGAAAATGAGGAGGAAAACATAGAAACAGATTGAGCTGATGGCACGTGACAGGAAGACTTGGCTTGCGTTTGTTAAAGGCATATGCTCCTTTGGGGAGCTAAAAGATATCGATTAATTGACTGACTATATACATACAGACGCTGAAAGACTCCCAAGCTCACACGGACTCGCTAAGTACCACGTGTCAAAGATACAATATGGAGATCAACATATTAAAAGACAGAAGCTACAACAAGTCCACTCAACATCCTTGTCAACAATCATGTCATCATCACTTTTCTTTGTGCTCCTTACAGAGCATGGAGCCACCACTGCAGCTGATCCCGTAGCACTAGGGTTGCTCCAAGAAGTCACATGATGTTCTGTAACGGTGGTTTTTGTGGCAATTTGTTTAACGTGATGCGGTTACCATCCTCATGCACAACCTCATATTAGTGGCCTTGTACGACATGCCTGGGTTGCCATCTGTTACGTCCTTTTTACGCGTGGGAGTTAAGTGTGTGAGACTTTCACATGCCAGTCTAATTTTGATAGACGCACATGTGAACGCATCTGATATAGATGTACTTTGTGTAAATAGTTATGCGTACTTTTCTGCATCATCTTTGAATGCAGATGACGTACTTTTGTGCGTCGATTTGTTGATATACAAATCATGTCCTTGAGGCTTGATGATAAAGTAATCGTCCAAGACGGACGTACTTTTACGTTCTTCCTCTAAAATTGTAGAGAAGACATTTGAATTTAATATGTATGTATGTATGTATGTATATATATATATATATATATATATATATATATATATATATATATATATATATATATATATATATATATATATATATATATATATATATATATATATATATATATATATATATATATATATATATATATATATATATATATATATATATATATATATATATATATTAAAAGTGGAGAAGCTAGTTCCTGATGTACTTTTCCGGGAAGCTTTCAAGTTATTATATTGTTGCCAGAATATGGCTGATTTTCGACGTCTCACACTTCAGAGACCAATGGCTCTGTATGCTATGGTAGAACTTCCATTGTACCAGCGATGTTCAATGGCTAGTGTGTCCCGCTACCATCAGACGCGATAATGTTCAGGTGATTTAATTTTAATTTCTGTGAGACAAATATATCGATACAACGTTGATCTTAAAAAAAAAAAAACCTTTTTATTTTGTTTCAATTACTTGAAGTAAAAGAAACACATACGTTATAAAACCTAACATATGGTAGGCCAATGTAAGAGCTAATTAAACAATTTCATAATATGAGTACATACTGACTGTGCAAGCCATTTTACGTCAGTGGTTTAGTCAGAAATTCTAGAATCTCCATGAATGGAAAGCAATGAATGATCAATGCGGTTACTGTAGTTAAATATTGGCATGAAAGTGAAACGTTGATATTGAACTAGAGATAAGAGAAAAATCACAGCTTGTGAAATGTCTTTGATGATATTTGGTCCACGGTGAAATGAAGCGCTGACAAATAATTTTAGAATAAAACCAAGTACGCCTAAGAAATATATAGAGCAATAGCAAATGAAATAGTCTGGATAGACCTGAGGAGAATTGAAAATGATAAAAATTGTGTACGCACCCAAAAACTTGTTAACCAGAAAGTAAGGAAACCAAGAATAAGCCAGATGGTAAAATTGGCAGAAAGTGTCGGAGTACAATCTCACTGTACACGTGCATTGCTGAACAATGTGGTTTGAAATTCAGGAAGATGTGCAATGAAATTAGCTGAAAGACGAAGTAAAAAAGGAAACATTCACACATAGTAACAACATTTAGCCAAGAAAGACAAGAATCTAATTAACAGTTTTATTTAAAAAAAACATGGCACGACTGTGTTTTCATAAATCAACCGCGAACGGTGAAGAAGTTAAGCTTTCATTCATGGTTCCACCCGCCAGCTTTCATTTATAAGAAAAACTCAAGCTGGGAACTAGCACGCGTCTCGTAGTAAAAAGGGGTGGCGATAGAGGATTATCTTCTATATCGTTGGGATAAGAAGGGATTGGGACGGCGTTAAAACAATACTTTTTTTTGTATGAAAACTACTGAAGTATAGTTTTTTTTTTTTTTTCAAAAAAGAAAAAATACGCGCTGTAGGTATAAATTGCCTGACACTCCGCTACGCTTTTCCATCGCATGACAATCTTTTTCATGTTGAATCCGAGGTTTGATTCCAACCCGAGATATCTGCTGTGATTCTCTACAGTATTTAACGCTTTGCAGCTGGATTAGTGGACTGGCACTAGGAACATTTCTCAGAACCTGGTAAGTGAATATGTTGTTATTTTTAAATTGGTATTTACACGTAGCATGTAAAAAATTGCATATGCTAAATTAAAGATAGATGAATATTTTAATATAACATGTTAACATAAATGTGATGTGTAAAATTGTAGGCCCTAGTCTGTTAACGTCGAATGCCAAATGCGTAAATAAAACATGGAATACAGTCAAATAATATGTGGCAAATTAAAAACGTTACATTTAAAAACAAAATGTGGTATTATAAAATGGAGCATATTGAAATTAGCAACGTAAATTAAAAATTAAAACAATATACATTATCACAATAAAATGAGACAATTCTAAACAAATATGATGTTAAAAGTAGAAAAGTTGAACATCATAGAAATTATTAACAAAGACATAATTAACATATAACACTGTCAAAAACGACTGGAATTTGATGTTTAATTTAAAAAAAAAACAAATTTCCTCTAATTCTTCTGTCTGAACCATTTATTTATTTATTTCGGTATGTTCCACCTGTCCTAAATTGCACATCTTGACACTAACATTTCTGATTCCGTTAAGTTTTTCAGGTACCACAAAGTGAAGTTTGACCTCCTCCCCCCCCCCCCCCCCCCCTTGTATAGTTAGTTGTGCTGTCAGTTCACCATCATTTTCCTTTGCCTTCCTTATGGAGCATGGAGTCACAACTGCAGCTTGTTCCTCTTGCAGGAAACCTGCATCAAGAAATCACATACACAGGCAGAGGTGGTTTCTGTGGTAATTTATTTGACTGAGATGAGGTTGCCAGCCTCATGCCCAACCTCATGTTAGAAGCCTTGTACGACACGCTTTGCTGTCAGTTATTGACCTTCAATTCATCACACATGAATCAAGTATTGTTTAGTTTATCTAAGTTTTTCTGAACTTATGAGATACTACATTTGGCTGTGAATATCCGGCATCCAATATTTTTGTTTATTGTTTAGATCAGGGCTCGGCAATTGTTCGATCTGAACTACTGGTTGATCCCAGAAGATTATTTGGTAAATCTCTAGGCAGTGGAACATATTTTTAACCTAGGTTTGGTTTTGGTTTTTGAACCCAACACTTGAAAACTGGTGTTTGTCGTGTACAAGTGATATTCGGTTCTACCTCATATGGGTTATAATTAGGGTATATAGTATAAAGTGTTCATAATTCTATACAGCGCATTACATTATTGGTTTTCTTGTGTGTTGGCTATATCAGCCTGTCATTCATTTGCCGTTTGTTGTGGCATTGTTTAATGTCTATGATGTTTTTAATGTATTTTCTTCCATGATACTATATTGCGTTATCTCGCTATATTCATGTTTTTAAATGTATCATCCTGGGCGTTTGTTCGTTTTTTGAATTGGAAGTTCGTTTGTTTGTCTTCTTTATTCTTGTACTGCTATTGCGTGGACTTTTTTCTGTTTTTTTCCTTATCATTCTCATATGGTCTTGTTGTTAAATGTTGGTTCTTGTTTTGGTAATATACAATTTTGGTATGTTGTGTAGCTACCTGGGTAGGTCATTTTTTTTAGTACAGTTTCTAGTAATGGTGATGGTTTGTGTTTTCACATATTCCATGAGTGGTTTGTGCTGTTCATATTTTTTGCATGTTAGCACATAATGTGGTTTGGTGTTCTTCTCCAGACATGTTACACACTAAGATTCCTCCACTAAGAAATAGCCTGTTCATAGTTGAAGTAAAATTCGGCCTAGCCATTTCCCTTAAAAGTGTGGTGTGCCCATGTTTACAGGTATTTTGAACACATTTCAAGTGAAACCCCACAAACTAGGTTATTAAAATTTACTTTATTTATTAACTGCAACAGACAGGAAAAATCATTTGTTTAAAGTGAAGTTAATATTCGGTAGAATGCCATTTAGTTTGAATTATCTTCCTCTCTGTCGATGGCATTACAGTAAGGAGATCGTCCAGTAAAAATACATGTTACACAAAGGCAACACTTATTCGAAATTCCAAATACTTTAAAATTTAAAAAATAGAAACCTACGCACCAAATATTTTTATAGAATTGGGATTCCTATATACACACATTGGGATTCTCGCCGGTGCTGCGGAGTCCGTGCACTGTGCTGAGATCCTCCTTGTGTGATCTAAGGGAGTAGATTGGAGCACTGACGGAGTTGTCCGTGTGCAATGAAGATAGTCCTAAAAAAACCAAAACCAAACAAATACTTTGAAATCCCAAAACAGATTTGGTTTTATGTAGGTAGATCCTTATATAGCTCAGTAGTTCTAAAGTAGATCCTAACAACTTCTGGGCTGCCGACCGCTGGTTTAGATAATAGTAAATGAGCTATTTTTAGAGTGATAATAATGCGTTTTATAATTAATTAGAATAGTCATGTGATCAAGTAGATTCATAAACGGCTTGACTCTGACCATAGAGGGTGTCTTTTTTTTAGACATATCTGCTTCCTTCTTCTTCTATGGGTAACATCTCAGATTTAGTGGATCATGGTTTGCCTTGTCAGGGGATTTCTTACGCAGTGTTGTAGTTTTACCCGTCTGGTGTTATATCTTTATTCGATTACGTTGACTGTATTTGGCATTGTCTTTTTTCTCCAGTTTTTGTTGTACGTTCTAGTAGTGGGAGTATTGCCTTTCATATCTATTTCTCTGTGTTTTTGTTTTTAAAAGATTCATTCGTCTGATTGGCTGAGCGGTTAGATCGCCTTAATCTCGCGGTAAAGTTACTGGGTTCGGAGATCTAAACCTAGGAGTGTGACTCTCCAGTTTACCAAGATGTAAATGGATACCACAACGCGTGTTGGGGAAACTCCAAACTTACAAAGACCAAGCTATAGTATATAATGCCTGCATCACCAGCATGCTTCCATCTGACAGCGAGACATGGGCAACATATGCTAAGCAAGAACAAAGGTTCATTCATTCCATCTACGGTGTCTACGCTACACCCTTGGATTTCATTGAAGGTCAAACGTCGAAATGCTGTCATGTCCTGGCCTTCAGAGCAGGTAAACACTGCTTAGATAGCGCAGGCTACGCTAGTTTGGCCCTGTCCGCCGCATGGAAGATGGTTGCATCTCCAAAGGCATTTTCAACGGACAACTGGCAGATGGCAACAGAAAAGCCCGGCGACTGCAGGTTCAAAGTTGTGTACAAGAGAGACATGAAGGCACTAGACATAAATCCAACAACCTGGCAGGATGAAGCTGCCGATTACACCAACTGGTGATGCTCCCTATGGCGCCACCTCAGATTGGGCGAAAAGAAGTTCTTACAACAGGCAGAAGAGGAAAGAACACGACGACAGGAGTACACGGCACAAAAATCAGCTGAGGGCTATCAGCTCAGGAGCGCATCGTTTCCATAGTCAGTTATGACTGAAGGAAGCTATGAAATGGGTACATGTCTCTGCTATTAAGTTAATGAAGGCCAATTCAGTGGGGAAGGAAAACGGCCACCTCTACCTCATAAAGATGGACCTAGTATAGAAGTCTCTAACACTTTACTCCCTTTCAGCATTTCCAGCAATGCGACTACCTTTGAGAGCGTTCAATTGGCTAAGCGGTCAGAGCGTTGGCCTCTCGCATACAAGTTACTGGGTTCCGAGATTGAAACCTAGTAGCGTCACACTCCAGTCTACCCAGCTGTAAATGGGTACTTGACTCTGCTTTTGAATTAAAAAAGGTAGTCTCACCTGCGAAGGGTTCAAGACTTCATTTTACTAGGTCCAGCTTCGAGAGGTGGTGACCAGTTCCCTTCCTCGCTGCCTTTGTCTTCCCCAACTCCAGAGCAGAGTTAGATACCCATTTACAGCTGGGTAGATTTGAAGCAAGGAAATAGAAGAATTGGAAGCAAAGCACATGACAAGAGATATGCATGAAGAAATAAAGAAATTATCAAATAGGTCGCGGTTTGCACAAGGAGGAAGCTGTATCAAGAACAAAAATGGTGTAATATTACTTGATGAGAAAGACATATCAAACAGATGGGCAGAATACGTAAAAGAACTATTCGAGGACAACAGAGGTAAAAAACCATACCAGATTCTAATGAAGGCCCAAACATTCTCAGATCAGAAGTAGAGAATGCCATACATATGATACAAAAAGGAAAATCAGCAGGCACGGATAACATAAAAAGTGAAATGATAGAAGCCCTGGAGAGTTTTGGTATAGATACAATCATTGATCTATGCAACGATATATACAATACAGGATATTTACCACATGACATGAAGACATCAGTTTTTATAACATTGCCCAAAAAACCTAATGCAACAGAATGTTCAGACTTCAGAACAATCAGCCTGATGAGTCATGCAATTAAGATACTGCTCAAAATCATACAGGAAAGAATAAAAAGGAAGGTAGACAGCGAAATCCAAGAAGAACAGTTTGGTTTTAGACGGAACAGTGGAACAAGAGAGGCAATATTTTGCCTAAGAATATTAGCAGAAAAATATACAGAGGTCCAAAAAAGTATGTACATGTGCTTCATTGACTATAAGAAGGCTTTTGACAGAGTCCATCATGAGAAAATAATTGAATGCCTCGAAGACATAGGTATTGATGGAAAAGATATAAGAATACTCAGTAACCTTTATTGGGAGCAAACTGCCACAGTAAGATCTGGAAGGAATTATTCACCATACATAGACATAAAAAGAGGTGTCAGACAAGGTTGTGTGCTGTGCCCCTGCCAATTTAATTTATACACCGAAGAAATTTTCAAACAGATACAGGAAATACCAGGACTAAACACCAGTGGAAGGTCAATAAACAACCTTAGATATGCAGATGATACCGTGTTGTTATCTGAAAGCGAACAGGAGTTACAAGAACTAGTGAAGCAAGTGAACAGTATAAGTCAAGAATATGGACTCGACATTAATATTGAGAAAACAAAAACTATGATAATTAGCAAAACAGACGATAAACCCACATTAAAGATAAGCGTAAATGGGAAAATCCTGGAACAAGTCAAGAGCTACGTATATCTTGGTCATATAATAACAGAAGATGGCAGATGTGAAAGAGAAATCAAGAAGAGAATAGGAATGGCCAAAGCTACATTCAACAACATGAAACATATACTGAAATCAAAACAGTTATCTCACAAATTAAAACTGAGAATCATAAGGTGTTATATATATTCTGCATTTCAGTATGGGGCAGAAACATGGACGATGTATAAGCATTTGGAAGAAAGAATTGAGGCTCTTGAAATGTGGATATATAGAAGAATGGGGCGTATCTCATGGAAAGAGAAGAAAACAATCTTCGCCAACCTAAACGACATTTGGAAATCCTTCCAGTATAGTACAAACTCTAAATTAAAAATATATGATAGCTGCGTAATTTCTGTACATTTGTACAGTTCGGAATCAAAGGTAAAGGATCCCGTTACACGCCCATTGAGGCAAATTGGGAATATGGTGTTAGGCCACTTTTTTCATGACCATCGGCACACTAGGGGTGATGTGGTCAGCATCACGCCGGCCACCTTAACCTTCCCAGAGTTGCTCTGCTACCCAATTGGTGCTGTTTCGACCCAGGAGCCGTTTGCGGCCTAAAAAAACCCACCTCATCTGGGGATCGAACCTTAGACCACTGAGCTAGGAAGCCAGTGCACTAACCACTATGCTACCGCGGCTCCCACAGTACAGAATGCTGAAGAGTAATAGAAAAGGAAATGTCTAAAACGTTCTCTTTCCACACAACTTGCCTAAGTAAAATTCTTCAAATTTTCTGGCCGAACACCATCACCCATCACCAATCAATAACTGCCACCAAGAGGTCATGTTCACCACCATAGAGGATAGACTATTGGGTTGGCCACATCTTCAGGAGAGACCATGACACCATCACCAGAACTGCCATGACGTGGGCACCAGAAGGAAAGCGAAAGCAAGGACGGCCAAAATATACCTGGCGGAGAACTGTGGAGACAGAGATGCTAAGTATGAGCTGGGGCAACATACAAAGGATGGCTGTCGACCAAGCAAAGTGAAGACACTTTAGTGCACTTACAAGACGCCACCAGACGTGATGGCCACCAACTGCTTTGTCAGTAAGCGGCCAAGGCCCAAAGAAGCAAATGAGACTGGAGCGTGACGCCACCGCCCTTGAGTTAGGAAAGGCAAAGACATTGAGGAAGGGAATTGGTCACCCCGTCTAAAAAAGTTGGAGTTTAATGAAGTCTCTTATATTTCATTCCTCTGCGGCAGTATCAACAATGGGACTACCTTAATATTTTTTATTTCAATCTATCAACTCCCATTCGCTCCCTTATACCTGACCCGTCAGCAGCCAAACGTTTATACACATCACGTCTTGCTATCACTCTGTCAATATGTCTTCAGGGCATCCTCCTGGAATATAATTTTCTTACACCTAGCGATCCCAGTATTCCCTCTTGTCCTTTGTCTCCTGATGGTTCTATAATTGTGCCTTATGATGTACGATGCAGGTGAGTTACTCATTGTTATGCTCAGTCTATCTCCACCCCTATTTGTCTTTGTGTGTGACCCAGTTCCCTCTGGTTTAATCTTGTCATAAAGATCTATGTGTGTGTGTGTGTGTGTGTGTGTGCGTGCGTGCGTGCGTGCGTGCGTGCGTGCGTGCGTGCGTGCGTGCGTGCGTGCGTGCGTGCGTGCGTGCGTGCGTGCGTGTGTGTGTGTGTGTGTGTGTGTGTGTGTGTGTGTGTGTGTGTGTGTGTGTGTGTGTGTGTGTGTGTGTGTGTGTGTGTGTGTGTGTGTGTGTGTGTGTGTGTGTGTGTGTGTGTGTGCCCTGTCTTGTCTCTCAGTTTTCCGAGATCTGTGTTAAGTGTATGTTTATGGCTGTCTGTAATCCGTTTTCGCACAGTCTTTATTATTTTCTGTGTTATCTGTTTTCAAAGTTAAAATCGTCTTAACATTTGTGCTAACAGCTTTATGATTAAGTAAACCCTATGTTCATCTGATTTCCAGAAGTTTCACGGTGAAAAGTTTTAAAAAAAATGTTTTTTGTGACATGTTTTTAAGTATGTACAGTATATTCACCAAGAGCTAAGGTGCAGTGTTGGTGAATCAAAGTCAAGACAAAGTTGATAATTTATGGATTACTTTTTTTTTGTTATTTTTTCTGGCTTTGTAGGGATAGAGTTCACATACTTTGTCCTGTCTTTTTTTTTAAAATTATGTAAATGAATCAAAAGTTAAACAGTATGTGTTTTATTGTCACAATTTAATAGTAGGGCTTTTTGAAAATTTCTGAGTACTAGAAACTTTCTGGCATCATTCTCAAATACAGAATGTGGGAATTTAGTTACACTAGATGTCTTTCAATTACTTTTGGGCAGAATAACAAGACATAATAATAAAATAAAATTGTTGTTAAAGGTACATTTTAAAGCGTGCAATAACAATCTTACTAAAGGAAAGCGAAAGAGAAACCGACCAACAACAACCTGGCGGAGAACTGTGGAGGCCGAGATGCAAACTGGGGCACTTCACGAAGAATGGCCGCCGACCGAGCAAAGTGGAAGCGGTTTGTTGCTGCCCTACAAGACGCCACCAGGCGTGATGGCCACTGACCGGGATTTTGACTGAATAACCTGAACGGCTCCTGAGATAAACCCTCTGTGGATGGGAAGGAGCAAAGCTCCTGACCGGGTTGGAAGGAAAGTCCACAGGCTCCCCAGCCTCGCAATGACATGTCATTGGGCCGAAGGGCGGAAAGCCCAAGTGCCGCTGGTTAAGGGACAAAAAATTGATAGTCATTATAATGCAGTCCTTGTTCTGGAATCTCCAGGGTAAGAGAGATAGTGAGAGACCAAAGAACACACGGGGAAGAACGAACGCACGAACGAACTTTATTTTCAAAGGGTTGAGAATTGGGCACACAGGCCCGTCTAACATTCTGCCCTTCCTTTCGCTCACCTTTCATACTGAATTCATGTATTCTCATATGCATGTTACATATCAATTCCAAGAAATTCAACGTAAAGTAAAATAATAATATAGCACACTCATATTAACATTAATTACTTATAAGCATGACATAACATATGTTGAAAAGTACAAACATCGTCATTAGAACCTACAGTTGAATATATATATATATATATATATATATATATATATATATATATATATATATATATATATAGAGAGAGAGAGAGAGAGAGATGGAGAGAGAGAGAAAGAACGAACGAACGAACGAACTTTATTTTCAAAGGGTTTAGAATTGGGCACGCAGGCCCGTCCAACTTTCTGCCCTTCCTTTCTCTCGACTTCCATACTGAATCCATTAATTCTCACATGTACGAGTATCTTAAATATTACTTAAAATACGAAAATAAGAAAATAACAAACAATAAAATAAAATAAAATCCCAACATTGTAACAGTACAATAATAGTTACACAGATTTACAGTACCTTATCATAATTAATACTAAACAGGACAAAATTATCTTTAAAACCTACATATGATGTTATGTAATTATTTAAGAACATAACTAAATTAGGGTGGCATATAATCTGCACTCATGATGTATTTGAAAAGTCTGTGATTGAATTAATATGGACTAAGCGTTTTTTTAGGTCGTGTGGAAGATTATTCCACAGATGAGCAGCAGAAAAAGCTAAACTTTTCTTGAATAAGTCGAGCCTAGGCTTGGGCATATGTTATATATTTAAGCGTTGACTGCGTCTTCCGCTGTATTTTAAAATAGGCCACAAATACCTTGGAGCATTCTGTGATAAGATTTTGTGAATAAATTTGGCTTTGTTGAAGAGAAAGCGCTTTCTTAGCGGTAATATGTTAAGATGTGTATATGGGTCTACACACTGTGTGGGGTTTTTGTCTGAAACTAAGCGCACTGCATGTTTTTGTAATGAATAGAGTCTTTTAGTGTTGGACATGGAGCAGCCATCCCAAATTGTGGAACAATAGTCTAGATGTGTTTGTATTTGGGATGTATAGAACATTTTTCGAGTCTCCTCATCTAGGAAATGTTTGATTTTAGCTAACTGGTAAACTTTTTGTGCCGTTTGTTTGGTTAGTGCTTGTATATGCGAATTCCAACTTAAATGTTGGTCAATTATGAGTCCTAGTGTTTTATTTTCATTTACATTTTCAATTAAAGAGGTTCTAATGTAGAGCTGAAGTGTTGTTTTCAGTGAGTTTTGTAATTTTTGTCTAGTTGATATT
Organism: Oreohelix idahoensis; assembly: GCA_024509875.1. Classification (NCBI taxonomy): domain Eukaryota; kingdom Metazoa; phylum Mollusca; class Gastropoda; order Stylommatophora; family Oreohelicidae; genus Oreohelix; species Oreohelix idahoensis. The sequence continues at coordinate 154,804 of JAMPIV010004039.1, forward strand.
ATCATACATTTTGTTTTAATGATATTTATTTGCATGCAGTTTTAATTGCTCCACTTAATAAGATTGTCTGTGTCGCTTTGTAATAATATTTCTAGCGTGTTGCAACTTTTATCACTAGTATAAATGGTACAGTCATCGGCAAATAGGCCCCGGGATAGTGCTTGATGTGTAGTGGAAGGTCATTTATGTAAATGGAAAAAAGTAGAGGGCCGAGAATAGAACCCTGAGGAACACCGGTGTCAATAATAGTTGGGTTTGACAATGAGTTATTGTACCACACTACTTGCTGTCTGTCGGACAGGAATGATTTAAGTAATCTCACTAGTTTAAAGTTAACTTTCATTGTTTCTAATTTTCTTATTAAAACAGCGTGATCTAACATATCAAATGCTTTCCTAAAGTCTACAAAGATTGCTCCACATATGTTATCGTTATTGATGTTTAGGTGCAAGTTGTCTATCATCTTAGTTAGAGCTGTGCGGCATGAATGCTTTTGTCTAAACCCTGAGTGACTGTCAATTAGCAAGTCATTGCTAACTAGGTACTGTAGTGTTGTTTTATGTATGTGTTTTTCTAGTGGTTTAAATAGCGATGATAAAAGAGAAATTGGTCTATAGTTACCAAGGTTACTGGTATCTGACGAACCAGGTTTGAAGAGAGGATATACTTTGGCGACCTTAAAGGCCGACGGAAAATAACTTTTGGCGATACATTGATTTTATATATATAACTTTCATATAAGTTAGTGAATCACTAACAGCTGGTGCAGCATAACGCAGTACAGTATTCGATTACTAATTCCGTCAAGCCCTGATGAGCTATTATCTTTAAGGCCATGAAGATAGTTATACACTTCATTAACTGTCATAAAAGGAATGTCGGGTGGAACTGAGTTTGTACATTTCTTCTCACAGAATGCTGAAAGTCGGTCTAAGTCACTAGGGGAATGTGGTATTGTAGATTTCAGACTGCTTATTTCTGCTTGAAAGTGATTGCTGAAGTCTGTACAAGTAAATGAAGTGTTGGAAGATAATGAGTCTGGTGCATTACGTTTTTTCGCTAAGGTGTTAAGTGCCTTCCATATCTCCTTACTATTTGATTTGTTCTGAACCATATTTCTAAAATGATTTTTCTTTTCTTTACGAATTAAATATTGAACCTTGTTCCTGTATATCCGGTAAGTGTTGAGGTCCTTATTTTTGTGCGCTTGATCTCTCTGCCTCATAGCCTCCAACACTTCCTGCGTGATCCACGGAGATTTTAATTGTCGTTTGACGCGAATTTCCTTAGCTGGGACGTGCGTGTCAAAAACACTATAAAAAATATTTGTCCAGTATGCAATAGCGTCATCCGGATCAGAAAGTTGGTAAACACGGCCGAGAGGTGCAGTTAGCAAGTCATTCAAAAATAATTCCCGACTGAAATGTTTGAAACTTCTAAATTTAATACTTACATGTTTATTTTTGGGAACTTTACATTTATTCTTTGACCATTTACAGCATACTGGATAGTGGTCACTCATTGCAATATTAGGGACAGAGCATTCTATGATGTTTTCTGGGCAAGTTACGTAGATGTGGTCGATTAGTGTGGATGATGCTTGTGTTACTCTTGTAGGCTGGTTAACTATTTGTTTTAAATTGTACGATAATATTATATTTTTCCATGTTAGATTTGAATTGTGTATATCGATATTGAAATCACCAAGAAGAGAGATAGTGAGAGACCAAAGAACACACGGGGAAGAGAGATAGTGAGAGACCAAAGAACACATGGGGAAGAGAAATAGAGACAGATATGAAAGGAATGAGGAACACCTTGAACAGGTAGCACGTGATATGAAGACTTGGCACAAGTCTGTTGAAGGCTGTGGTGAAGTGGGATGTTATAAATATGTATAGGGGACTTAGTGTACTGACTGAGATCAGCTGTGAAGGTATATATATATATCTAATAAGAGTAGTGTATGATATATAACCTTACTTGCTGCCACATATGTATACCTCAGTCAGAATTATTCTGGAATAGTGTGATGACTACGTTGTATGTCTAGGGTATGTGTATGATGAAGTGTAAGTCATAACAACAACAGACAGATAAACAATTTAATTTATTCCACAACACTTGACAACACTGTGACACTCACATACATATAACACTCTAAAGGATATCTTAAAGGAGTCACTGATAACTTTTCAAATAACAATATGTATTCATTGCGGTTATGAATGAATATGTGTCCTGATTCAAATACAAAGGGAACCAGGAATCACAATCAATTTTACTTACAAGTTATATGTACAGAATTTATCAATATGAATATTGTAATGACATATATTATTAAAAGTATCCTATGTGTGTCAGTTGTGTAGTAGTAATATGAGGTAATACTGGTTTTGTTTTGTTCAAGCTCTGTTGGTATTTGTCATCATGACTTCAATAGTTTGTCTTTATGGGAACTATTATTGGAGATGTTCTCAGTTCCTGATATTAACACAATTTAATTCCCCTCTTAATGTTATTTTTACAAGGTCATTTTAAGCTGGGGGTACATAATTTTGAGCTCAGCTGGCCACATCAGCTTATCTTGCGTGATGGCGGCAGGAACAGACTCCTCTGCTCGACTCCCCTCGGCTCTGGAGACACCTCACTGATAGCTAAATGGACCAAGGAGTATGCTGTCCGACTCTGGATTCAGCAAAGCTCTGACCAGGTGCTGCTCAATACCATCAAGACCACGGTCCCTGAAAACAAGAAGGATGTACCTTCTACTTCATAACTAATTTATACTCTCTTTTTACACTGAGCACAATACATCACAAACATTGAGTTCAGAGCGTTAGGCCAACTGTCAGCTTCATCTGAAATATTTTATACCAGTATTTACCTCCTTAATGGTTACCACGCCTCTGCACTTCCAGCATTATTTCTGTCTAATCAATAATCTAGGTGTCAGTGTACTGTTTGGCCATTCCATGCAGTTTTTACTTTCCTCCGACACCTTCTGTTCAGGCGGGAGCATTATAGGCTTTACATCATGTTTGCTACTGAACTACACATATATACAGGCATAAATTAACAATTCACATTCAATTTTCATTAAAAGATACTGAATGTTTCAAGCTTACCACAATTCATGGAAACAAACACAGATACGTTGATTAGCAATGAATTCTGGCACAACTACTGGCACAAATTCCCATCTGCTTATGTTCCAGGCTTTTATTTAGCAAAAATATGAGCTGGCTTCAACGCACTGTTGCTTTATCAAGCTTATTTGACTAGTGGTCTCGAACTAACGCTCCTAAGTGAGTATATCAGCGAGTCTAGCCAATGGAGCCACGTTTCGACAAGGGTTTGAAAAAATTTTAACTTCCTACGTCTCCCCTAACAACCAAAGATAGTATTTATAGCCCGACTAATCGTGTTTAGCCTTACATATCATTCCAGCCAATCAGTTCAAATGTAACTTGTGGCCCATTTCCCGTACAATGGTGGTGAAAAAAAATCTACCACTGAGCGATTCTGATTTTGGGTGTTGTCTGACAGCACTATCATTTTATTTTGGCTATAACTTGTCAATTCCTAGACTATTTGCATAACGCCGTACATATTCTTTGTCAGCAAACCCTAAGGAACCCAAATATATATATTTAATAGAGCTAAGTGGCTGCGTTCAAAATATGCAATTTCTTCTACCTCCTGTTTCGAAGATGTGCTGTCTGGGTACTGTAATGTTTTCAAACGTAAACCCATATAATGTTATCTTTTCTAATAAGCGTTTTTCGTGATTTTAAAACCTAACTCTGGGAAGGGTAGTGAATTTATCACTGTCCGTCCGAAAAAGTTAGTGCATGTAGCCTTACACGCGTGATAGTAGTAATTGTGTATCGCGTTACGCTTGTTGGGGGTGGCATTAATAGCGAGACGCGTGTTTAATTTTGCATGCGTTCCTGATTTTATTCGCCCCTCTCTCTTTCTATTTGAGTCCATCTGTTCGTTCGTTTTGGTAACGCAGTATAATTAATGTTAGGATTAATTTAGGTCATTACGCAGTCTGCCTCTCAATGTTTTTCCAAGAAATACAGCACACGTTTCATTGAAGAACGCGGGTAATAATACAGTAGGCTTTTACTATCAACGTGAAAGCGTTACAATTTGCCGACGAAGTAGAAAAGAAGGGGGATTTCGAGTACTGTCATTGTGACAGCACTGTTCTTTACCATTCTTCTTCCTTTATTTATTATATGTATTTATTAGGCTTTATATTTACTTGATAATTTATATATGTGGATTAGAATATTCCACGACATCTCCCCTCTTAAAACAGACATTATATGTCAGTCCTTTATTCTATATACACATAGAGAAATTTATTATTAGTTCTGGGGTTTACGGTGATTCTCATCACACGGATGGCGGCTTAAGAAATCCGCTCCCAAATTTGTTTTTCCAGATATATACTCAATGCTAAAATTATATGGAGCCAAAAGTAAAGACCATCGGAGTAACCTGGAGTTCTCATGCCTAGCCTGTGCTAGAAACGATAAAGGTTTGTGGTCTGTTTGCAACTTAAAGGCCTTCCCATACAGATAAATATTGAATTTCTTTATTGCCCATATTACTGCAAGACATTCTTTTTCGCTAGTTGAGTAATTGATTTCAGCTTTATTCAATTTTCTGCTAGCATATGCCACTGGGCTTAATTCCCCATCCAATGCATCGGATTTCTGTAGTAGAGTTGCACCTAACCCAATATTACTTGCATCCGTCCTTACTATGAATTCTTGACTTAAGTCAGGTAATTTCAAAATGGGTTTACTTGTGAGCTTTTCCTTCAATTCTTGGTAAGTCATTTCACATTGTGGTGTCCATGTAATGCGATCTGGATGTCCTTTACGTGTCAAATCAGTTAACGGTGCACATATGGAATTAAAGTTTTTGATATACTTCTGGTAGAAACCACATAATGAGACAAAGGATCTCACGTCCTTCTTGGTTTGTGGTCTCGGGGCTTTCTGTAGTTTCTCTAAATTCTTTGGGTCAGGGGTCATGTTTCCCTGATAAACTGTGTGTCCCAAAAATTCCAATTCTTTACATCCAACGCAACATTTGGTTGGTCGGGCTGTTAAATTTGCCTCCCTAAGTCGATTAAACAGCATGTTCAGAGAGTCAATGTGTTCCTCAAATGTTTCTGTTGCTATCAGGATATCATCCATGAAATTTGTTATACATGGATTATTCAGAGGGTCCAATAATTTTCTCATCATTCTAGAGAAGACACTAGGCGCATTCTTCAATCCAAATGGCAATCTATTAAACTCATAGTGTCCTTCTGAAGTACTAAAAGCTAGGTATGGTCTAACCTCAGGCTTTACTGGAATCTGATAATATCCTTTACTCAGATCCACTTTGGAGAAATATTTAGCTTTATTTAGTTTGGCAAACAGCTGATTTGTATCCGGCAATGGATCCACCTGTCCTTCTGTAATAGCATTCAGTCTCCTGTAATCTATACAGAGTCTATGTTCTCCAGAGGGCTTCCTTAAGAGTACAACACCGGAACTATACGAAGATTCACTGTGCGAAATAATTCCTTCCTTCAACAGATAGTCTATCTCTTCCTTCAAAGCTTTCTCCTTAGCAAACGGAATCGAATATGGTTTCATACAGACAGGTGTGGGGTCTATCAGTTTCATATCATATTCCAATAGGTTTGTATGCCCTGGTCGGTCTGTTAACACCTCTGCATGATTATTTAGAACCTGTTGCACTCTCTCTTTCTGAGTTTTCGTTAAATGTGTACTGATTTTCACCTGTGCTGCTGTCTCACAGGGGTGTAATGGATACTCAAATGATGAAAGTGGTTCCTTTTTCATCTCCATGGCGATGGACAAGGTCAACAAGTGTGTCTCTTCCTGATGTTCTCTTTCCAAATATTTCTTCAGGAGATTCACATGATAGATTTTTTCTTTCCCCTTCTTATCTATCTTATAATTTGTTCTAGATACCTTCTCTAAAACTGTATATGGACCCTGCCATCCAATTTGTAACTTATTCTGACTCCCGGGCAAAAGAAGCAGTACTTTCTCTCCCACAGCCAAATTTCTGTCTTTCGCCTTCCTGTTATAATAGGCAGCATGTTTCTTCCTGGCTTGTTTCAAATTTTCATTGGCAAGTTTCCAACCAGTTTTTTTAAACGAGTGGTCAGCTCATTCACATATTGGTATGAAGATATAATGTTTTCCTCTGCCTTTTCATCAGTCCACGTTCTTAACAAAGCTACATATGGACCTTTAATTGTGTGGACCTATTTGTCCATGCACCGGTATGGTCTCTTCCACTCGAAGCTTTATAGTGATGATTTTTCCTCCCAGAATTATCATTCACAAAACGACCGCTACCAATTTTTCTTTTGGGGCTTTCTCCCCACTTAAAATTCTTGATGAGAGATTTCCTCTCTACATCCTCTTCCTCCAGTTTGTTTAAGTCCGATTGAGGGATTGTCGGCTTATCCTGGGGTAAGACATCTTTTTGCACTCTCCGCATAGTGGCCATTGTAAAACAGTTAAGTGAAGCTTGTCCGTGAAAAGGGGCTTCCCATTCCATTTGGTCCACTTTTTTCAAATTTATATTTCTTTTTATTATCAGGCCTAATTTTGCCCCGTGGCGTGTCCAGGTCCTGATCCATGTTCCCACTTGTGGGTGTTCCCTCATGTGCTATGCTACACCTTTCTACAAAATTCTCAATGTCCCATCTTGCTTTGGGCCAATAATAATTGTGAGCCACCTTTTGAATGATGGTACCTATCTTCTCATGGTCCCCATCTGGTTTCACATGTAGGCTCCTTATTAAGTCTGCCCTATATCTTTTAGGAAGTACCAGTTGTCCCTGACCTTTGGATCTAGCTCCAGTCTTCCTATACATCAACTTGTTTTTCATGTAAAAATCTCCCTTGCCTGGAGTTGTATGACAAGTTGACAATTTTCTGAAACAAGGCTTGAGTGTTTTATCCCCAGCCTGTGCCTTCCTCATCTCTTCTGGAGTGGTATCCAACATAATATCCTCCTCCTGTCTTGAGGTCGACCTGACCTGAAGGGTTGCCATATACACAGGTTTCCTTCTGCAACGGTCAGTGTCATGATTGTCCATCTGACAATTTTTACACCACCTTTTTCCTTGGTTGAAAGATTTTCTTTCATCATATTTCCTTTCATCGAATTGTGGGAATTTATTTTTATTTTCATACCGTGGCCTATCAAATTGGTGCTTACCTTTATTTTGATCCTTAGGATCAAATTTATTAAAGTTCTGTGGTGCCCTAAAGTTATCCACTTGTTTCTTTTTATTTCCTGTTACCTCTGCTTGAGCTGCTTGATACCTTTCAGCAACATTTAGCAACTCACCCAGCCTCTCTGCACCTTGTTCCATGAGAAACTTTCTCAGGTCTGGAGCCATGGACTCTCTTAATTGCTCTATAAGGACCATTTCCTTAAGATCTTGGGTTTTCCCCAGAGAAGTCCATTTCTCCAAGTATGTCTCTATTCGTGCAGAGAACTGGTGATAGGTTTCACCTGACAGTAGTTTAGCATTCCTAAATTTTTTCCTATAGAATTCTGCATTCTTTTCATATCTTAACAAAAGAGCCTGCTTTAGCATGTCATAATTTTCCTGATCACCTCTACTCATTTTTGCAAAAACTTCATAAGCTGCCCCACGAAGTCCCTGAGATAACTTTAAGCTCCACCTTTCTCTCTCTAACCCATACGTGGTAGCTAATAGTTCATACCTATTTAGGTAGCTCTCTATATCATCGTCTTTCTCAACAAAATGATCTAAATGAAAATTCATAGCTGAGGTTGAGGCTCCTTGGCTAGCAGTGGCATCAGAGGCAAAGGGACTGGCACCATTTTCAGGAGCATGGCCCTGAAACTCAAACTCCCTTAGTCGTAACTCATGTTCCCTTTGTAATCTCTTCTCCTCCTTTTCTGCTTCCCTCTCTGCAGCTAATCTTTTCTCTTCCCTTTCTGCAGCTAATTTCTCTTTGTCTTCTCTTTCTGCCTCCAATTTCTTAGCCTCAGCCTCAATCTGCAACCTCTTAGTCTCATTTTTCAGCCTCTAACTGTCTTTCGGGCTCTTTTTCTAATCTTCTTTCTTCGCGTTCAATAAATTTGTCACATTCCGTAGTGACATAGGCAACCATAACTTGCCCATCTAATCCTAACTCTTTTGCAGTCTGAACAGCAGCAGATCGAAACTTGGCCAGGTCCGCCATTGTCTATCAGGTAAGTTTATACAATGTCTAACCAACAATTTAATCTCTCAATATATATCTAATGGACAACACAGGCACCGTGAGCTCAACCTTATTTAATTCCACCCAAGGATACCTTTTAATTCTTATATTCCCTGAAGTGAATTACCCCCAATATTTTTAATAGGGAAAGATTCAAAATCCCAAGAGCGAGACCCCAATATATGTGGTGAAGTGGGATGTTATAAATATGTATAGGGGACTTAGTGTACTGACTGAGATCAGCTGTGAAGGTATATATATCTAATAAGAGTAGTGTATTATATATAACCTTACTTGCTGCCACATATGTATACCTCAGTCAGAATTATTCTGGAATAGTGTGATGACTACGTTGTATGTCTAGGGTATGTGTATGATGAAGTGTAAGTCATAACAACAACAGACAGATAAACAATTTAATTTATTCCACCACACTTGACAACACTGTGACACTCACATACATATAACACTCTAAAGGATATCTTAAAGGAGTCACTGATAACTTTTCAAATAACAATATGTATTCATTGCTGTTATGAATGAATATGTGTCCTGATTCAAATACAAAGGGAACCAGGAATCACAATCAATTTTACTTACAAGTTATATGTACAGAATTTATCAATATGAATATTGTAATGACATATATTATTAAAAGTATCCTATGTGTGTCAGTTGTGTAGTAGTAATATGAGGTAATACTGGTTTTGTTTTGTTCAAGCTCTGTTGGTATTTGTCATCATGACTTCAATAGTTTTTTCCTTAGGGGAACTATTATTGGAGATGTTCTCAGTTCCTGATATTAACACAATTTAATTCCCCTCTTAATGTTATTTTTACAAGGTCATTTTAAGCTGGGGGTACATAATTTTGAGCTCAGCTGGCCACATCAGCTTATCTTGCGTGATGGCGGCAGGAACAGACTCCTCTGCTCGACTCTCCCCTCGGCTCTGGAGACACCTCACTGATAGCTAAATGGACCAAGGAGTATGCTGTCCGACTCTGGATTCAGCAAAGCTCTGACCAGGTGCTGCTCAATACCATCAAGACCACGGTCCCTGAAAACAAGAAGGATGTACCTTCTACTTCATAACTAATTTATACTCTCTTTTTACACTGAGCACAATACATCACAAACATTGAGTTCAGAGCGTTAGGCCAACTGTCAGCTTCATCTGAAATATTTTATACCAGTATTTACCTCCTTAATGGTTACCACGCCTCTGCACTTCCAGCATTATTTCTGTCTAATCAATAATCTAGGTGTCAGTGTACTGTTTGGCCATTCCATGCAGTTTTACTTTCCTCCGACACCTTCTGTTCAGGCGGGAGCATTATAGGCTTTACATCATGTTTGCTACTGAACTACACATATATACAGGCATAAATTAACAATTCACATTCAATTTTCATTAAAAGATACTGAATGTTTCAAGCTTACCACAATTCATGGAAACAAACACAGATACGTTGATTAGCAATGAATTCTGGCACAAACTACTGGCACAAATTCCCATCTGCTTATGTTCCAGGCTTTTATTTAGCAAAAATATGAGCTGGCTTCAACGCACTGTTGCTTTATCAAGCTTATTTGACTAGTGGTCTCGAACTAACGCTCCTAAGTGAGTATATCAGCGAGTCTAGCCAATGGAGCCACGTTTCGACAAGGGTTTGAAAAAATTTTAACTTCCTACGTCTCCCCTAACAACCAAAGATAGTATTTATAGCCCGACTAATCGTGTTTAGCCTTACATATCATTCCAGCCAATCAGTTCAAATGTAACTTGTGGCCCATTTCCCGTACAATGGTGGTGAAAAAAAATCTACCACTGAGCGATTCTGATTTTGGGTGTTGTCTGACAGCACCATCATTTTATTTTGGCTATAACTTGTTAATTCCTAGACTATTTGCATAACGTTGTACATATTCTTTGTCAGCAAACCCTAAGGAACCCAAATATATATATTTAATAGAGCTAAGTGGCTGCGTTCAAAATATGCAATTTCTTCTACCTCCTGTTTCGAAGATGTGCTGTCTGGGTACTGTAATGTTTTCAAACGTAAACCCATCTAATGTTATCTTTTCTAATAAGCGTTTTTCGTGATTTTAAAACCTAACTCTGGGAAGGGTAGTGAATTTATCACTGTCCGTCCGAAAAAGTTAGTGCATGTAGCCTTACACGCGTGATAGTAGTAATTGTGTATCGCGTTACGCTTGTTGGGGGTGGCATTAATAGCGAGACGCGTGTTTAATTTTGCATGCGTTCCTGATTTTATTCGCCCCTCTCTCTTTCTATTTGAGTCCATCTGTTCGTTCGTTTTGGTAACGCAGTATAATTAATGTTAGGATTAATTTAGGTCATTACGCAGTCTGCCTCTCAATGTTTTTCCAAGAAATACAGCACACGTTTCATTGAAGAACGCGGGTAATAATACAGTAGGCTTTTACTATCAACGTGAAAGCGTTACAATTTGCCGACGAAGTAGAAAAGAAGGGGGATTTCGAGTACTGTCATTGTGACAGCACTGCTCTTTACCATTCTTCTTCCTTTATTTATTATATGTATTTATTAGGCTTTATATTTACTTGATAATTTATATATGTGGATTAGAATATTCCACGACAAAGGCCTATGCTCCTTGGGGGGCTGAAGGGTGATGATGAAACGTATATCCACTTTGCATTTACTTTGAATGAACCATGTTCCGAAGTTTCTTCTTTTTTTTCTTTTTTTAACTCAATGTTAATGCAAGAATTGCCGTGTCTTTGAACAGTCCGCGGAGTGTCTGCTGTTTACAGCTGATAGTCCTTTGATCTAATCGCAGCGTTGTGGGGAATATTGGCAACTGTTCCTTTTGTGTATCAATATTTTTATACTTGTTTGTCTTCTTACTGAGTATGTTATGTTCTAAAATATTATTAAAATTTAAATATAAAGCATTTACTGTTATGAAAATAGGATACTGTATATCTGAATGAATATTTTGTGAGATTATTTTGTTCTTCCATCCTATGAATAATTAATGAATAGTCCAACCTTCTTCATTTCTGACTACAGCCAACATTAGCACAGATGTTAACAATTATTTATAATTTTAAAAAGAACTTTGCAGATATATTTTTCCAAAGATGAGAGCCAAAAATCACAAATTGTAGAGGGCAAAAACTGGACGTTGGTGTTACTCAAACACAATACATCCCCACAGTCGAAGCTTCTTGATATATACTACTGGACAAAAGTTAAGGGCCGCCATTCAGTTTAGACAAGGTTTATATAATTCTTCGTGAGCAGGGTCGATTTTCCAAATGTCCGGTAGCTTGAAATATCTCAAGAAGTCTCTGAATGGTAGAGTGGGACACTGCTAAACGTCTTGCAACATGACGAACAGATTGACCATCCTGAATCCATGCCATAGCTCGACCACGGTCTACAGTGCTGAGACTTCTCCTTGGTGGCATGGCTAATGCAGTGATCATTTCGACCACTTGTCATACTGATTTATTGCATACCAACTGTGAACACTCTTTACTGATGATCATTTTCCACGTGCATTGAAATTCAACTCACTTTTTCACCTTTTGAACTAGTCGGGCGTGTTGCAAAAACCACGAGTTTTTTGCAGCAACAATGGCAATTTTCACGTGCGGGTTAAAGTGACCCAGTTTTTGGACATTAAAAAAAAATTAACCTAGTGCACACAGAAATGTATACACATTTCTCTGAGCTCAGTTTTAATGACATTTTCACTTGTCTTTACAGTTTGCCAATCAATTATATAAACCTTGTCTAAACTGAATGGCGGCCCTTAACTTTTGTCCAGTAGTATATTTCTGAAACCGCAATCAAAAGAATTAGGTATTTTTACACAGATTGTCCGATCGGCATAGCGGTTAGCGCACTTACCTCTCACGGCACAGTGTCGTGAGAAATTCTAAATCCACATATATAAATTAAAAAGTAAAGGTACAGCCTAACACATAAATTCAATAAAAGGAAAGAAGAATGGTAAAGAACAGTGCTGTCACAATGACTGTACTCGAGATCCCCCTTTTTATGCTTCGTCTGCATATTCTCACGCTTTCACGTTGATAGTAAAGCCTACTGCATCAATACACGCTTTCTACAATAACACTGTACTGCATTTCTAAGAAAAACCTTGAGATACGCAAGCTGATTAATGACCTAAATTAATACTAGCATTAATTACACTACGTTACCATAAACGAACGGACAGATGGACTTAGGATAGAAAGAAAGGGAGGGCTGAAAGCCGGAACGCATGCAACACTAACACGCGTCTCGCTATACAATTAATGCCATCACGCGTGTAAGGCCACAAGCACTAACTTTTTTCAAATCGACAGTGATAAAAAACACTACCCATACGAGAGTTAGGTTTAAAAACCTGTAAAATGCTTATAAGGAAACCTGACATTCTACTGTTTTATGTCTGAAATCCTGACATTAGTATGACAGTACAGCAGACACCATAAAGTTTGGAAGTGAGGAGGTGGCAACAGCACGACTATCCTAGAAGAAAATGCATATTTTGAACGCAGCCCCTTAGCCCCATTAAATTTGTATATTTGGGTTCCTTAGGACTTGCTGACAAAGAATATGTTAAGTGTTACGCAAATAGTCTAGGAATTAACAAATTATAGCCAAAAGAAAATAGTGAGGGTGTCAGACAACACCAAATAATAATCGCACAGTGGCATGTTTTGGAACCACTATTTTACGGGAAATGGGCCACCATGTAAAATCCTATTTGATTGGATAGAAGTAAATGTAAGGCTAAACACGATTAGTCGGGCTACAAATACTATTTTTTGTTGTTAGGGGAGACGGAAGGAAGGGTACTTTTTTTCAAACGCTTGTGTAAACATGGCTCGATTGGTTAGACCCGCCAATATAGGCAATTAGGAGCGTCAGTTCAGTACCACATTTTTCAAATAAACTTACTAAAGAACCAGTGCGTTGAGAGCCAGTGCATATTTTTCTAAATAAAAGCCTGGGACATCGGCAGATCGAAATTGTGCTATATTCATTGCCAGTCAACGTAACTGTGTATTATTTCCATGAATTGTGGTAAGCTTGATATATTCAATATCTTTTTAATGAAAATTGAATGTAAATTGATAATTTATGTCTGTATATGTGTGTGGTTCAGTAGCGAACATGAGGCAAGGCCTAAATATTGCTCCAACCTGAACAGAAGGTGTCGGAGAAAAGTAAAACTGCATGGAATTGCCAAACAGTACACTGACACCTATCTTATTGACTAGAAAGAACTAATGCTGGAATTGCAGAGGCGTAGTAACCATTAGGGAGGAGTATACTGGTGTAAATTGTTTCAGATGAAGCTGGCAGTTGGCCTACCGCTCTGAACTCAGTGTTTGTTATGTATTGTGTTCAGTCTGGAAATAGATTATAAATTAGTTCTGAAATAGGAGGTACAACCTTCTTGTTTCAGGGACCGTGGTCCTAAAGTTATTGAGCAGCACCTGGTCTGAGCTTTGCTGAATCTAGAGGCTGACAGCATACTCCTGGGTCCAGATAGCGACCAGTGAGGTGTCTCCAGAACACAGGGAAGCTATCGAGCAGAGGAGTCTTTTCCTGCCGCCATCACGAAAGATAAGCTTCTGTGGCCAGAGGAGCTCAACATTATGTGTCCCCCTCTAAAATTGACATTATAGTAAAACAGAGGGAAAATACATTGTTTAAATTGATAGGAACTGTGAACTTTTCCCCATACGATTTCCAAGATAAACAAACACTTGAAGTCATGATGACAAATAACAACATAGCTTGAAAAACAAAACCAGTATTACCTCATAGTACTACTACACAACTGACACACATAGGATAATACTAATACAATATGTCACTACAAGGTTCATATTTATAAATTATGTACATATAAATTGTGATTACATTTGATTGTGATTCCTGGTTCACTGTGTAGTTGAATCAGGATATCTATTAGTGAAAGTAATTAATACATATATATTTGAACTTTTACCATTGACTCAATTAAGATAGTCTTATAGAGTGTTAAATGTGTGTGAGTGTCACAGTGTTGTCAAGTGTGGTGGAATAAATTAAATTGTTTATCTGTCTGTTGTTGTTGTGACTTACACTTCATCATTTACATAACCCTAGACATTCAACGTAGTCATCACAATATTCCAGAATAATTCTGACTGAGGTATAAATGTGGTAGCAAGTAAGGTTATCTGTAAAACACTACACCTATTAGATACAGATACCTTCACAGCTGATCTCAGTCAGTACACTAAGTCCCCTATAAGTATTTATATCATCCCACTTTACCACATATATTGGGGTCTCGCTCCCGGGATATTGAACTTTCTCATATTATATATATTGGGAATAATAAGAATTAAAAGGTATCCTTGGGTGGAAATAAATAACGTTGAGCTCTCAGTGCCTGTGGTGTCCTTGGATAAGTAATTACAGATTGTATTGTTTAGTTAGACATTACATACATTTACCTGTTAGAAAATGGCCGACTTGGCAAAATTTCGATCTGCTGCTGTGCAGACTGCAAAAGAGTTAGGAATGGACGGACAAATTATGATTGCTTATGTCACTGCTGAATGTGACAAATATATTGAACGGGAAGAAAGAAGATTAGAAAAAGAGGCCGAAAGAAAGTTAGAGGCTGAAAAGGAAATTAAGAGGTTACAATTTGAGGCTGAGGCTGAGACTAAGAGGTTGCAGATTGAGGCTGAGGCTAAGAAATTGGAAGCAGAGGAAAGAAGACACGCTGCAGAAAGAGAAGAGAAGAAATTAGATGCAGAAAGAGAAGAGAAGAAATTAGCTGCAGAAAGAGAGGAAAGAAGATTGACTGCAGAAAGGGAAGCAGAAAGAGAGGAAAGAAGATTGACTGCAGAGAGGGAAGCAGAAAAGGAGGAGAAGAGATTACAAAGGGAACATGAGTTACGACTAAGGGAGTTTGAGTTTCAAGGCCATGCTCCTGAAAATGGTGCCAGTCCCTTTACCTCTGATGCCACTGCTAGTCAGGGAGCCTCAACCTCAGCTATGAATTTTCATTTAGATCATTTTGTTGAGAAAGACGATGATATTGAGAGCTATCTAAATAGATATGAACTATTAGCTACCACGTATGGGTTAGAGAGAGAAAGGTGGAGCTTAAAGTTATCTCAAGGGCTTCGTGGGGCAGCTTATGAAGTTTTTGCCAAAATGAACAGAGGTGATCAAGAAAATTATGACATGCTAAAGCAGGCTCTTTTGTTAAGATATGAAAAGAACGCAGAATTTTATAGGAAAAAAATTTAGGAATGCTAAACTACTGTCAGGTGAAACCTATCACCAGTTCTCTGCACGGTTAGAGACATACTTGGAGAAATGGACTTCTCTGGGGAAAACCCAAGATCTTAAGGAAATGGTCCTTATAGAACAATTAAGAGAGTCCATGGCTCCAGACCTGAGAAAGTTTCTCATGGAACAAGGTGCAGAGAGGCTGGGTGAGTTGCTAAATGTTGCTGAAAGGTATCAAGCAGCTCAGGCAGAGGTATCAGGTAATAAAAAGAAACAGGTGGATAATTTTAGGGCACCACAGAACTTTAATAAATTTGATCCTAGAGATCAAAACAAAGGTAAGCACCAGTTTGATAGGCCACGGTATGACAATAAAAATAAAACCCCACAATTCGATGAAAGGAAATATGATGAAAGAAAATCTTTCAACCAAGGAAAGAGGTGGTGTAAAAATTGTAAGATGAACAATCATGACACTGACCGTTGCAGAAGGAACCCTATAGTTATGGCCACCCTTCAGGTCAGGTCGACCTCAAGACAGGAGGAGGATATTATGTTAAATACCACTCCAGAAGAGATGAGGAAGGCACAGGCTGGGGATAAGACCCTCAAGCCTTGTTTCAGGAAATTGTCAACTTGTCATACAACTCCAGGAAAGGGAGATTTTTACATGAAAAACAAGTTGATTTACAGGAAGGCCGGAACTAGATCCCATGGTCACGGACAGTTGGTTCTTCCAAAGAGATATAGGGCAGACTTAATAAGGAGCCTACATGTGAAACAAGATGGGGACCATGAGAAAATTGGTACCATCATCCAAAAGGTGGCTCACAATTATTATTGGCCCAAGGCAAGGTGGGACATTGAGAATTTTGTAGAAAGGTGTAGCATAGCACATGAGGGAACACCCACAAGTGGGAACATTGATCAGGACCTGGACACGCCACGGGGCAACATTAGGCCTGACAATATAAGGAAAAATAAATTTGATAAAGTGGACCAAATGGAATGGGAAGCCCCTTTTCACGGACAAGCTTCAATTAACTGTTTTACAATGGCCACTATGCAGAGAGTGCAAAAAGATGTCTTACCCCAGGATAAGCCAAAAATCCCTCAATCGGACTTAAACAAACTGGAGGAAGAAGATGTAGAGAGGAAATCTCTCATCAAGAATTTTAAGTGGGGAGAAAGCCCCAAGAGAAAAAATTGGTAGCGGTCGTTTTGTGCATGATAATTCTGGGAAGAAAAAATCATCACTATAGCGCTTCGAGTGGAAGAGACCATACCGGTGCATGGACAAATAGGTCCACAAAATTAAAGGTCCATATGTAACGCTGTTAAGAACGTGGACTGATGAAAAGGCAGAGGAAAATATTACATCCTCATACCAATATGTGAATGAGCTGACCACTCGTTTAAAAACTGGCTGGAAACTTGCCAATGAAAATTTGAGACAAGCCAGGAAGAAACATACTGCCTATTTCAACAGGAAAGCTAAAGACAGAGATTTGGCTGTGGGAGAGAAGGTACTGCTTCTTCTCCCCGGTAGTCAGAATAAGTTACAAATTGGATGGCAAGGTCCATATACAGTTCTAGAGAAGGTGTCTAGAACCAATTATAAGATAGATAAGAAGGGGAAAGAAAAAATCTATCATGTGAATCTCCTGAAGAAATATTTGGAAAGAGAAAATCAGGAAGAGACACACTTGTTGACCTTGTCCATTGCCATGGAAATGAAAAAGGAACCACTTTCATCATTTGAATATCCATTACATCCCTGTGAGACAGCGGCACAGGTGAAAATCAGTACACATTTAACGAAAAAATCAGAAAGAGAGAGTGCAACAGGTTCTAGATAATCATACAGAGGTGTTAACAGACCGACCGGGGCATACAAACTTATTGGAATATGATATGAAACTGATAGACCCCACACCTGTCTGTATGAAACCCTATTCGATTCCTTTTGCTAAGGAGAAAGCTTTGAAGGAAGAGATAGACTATTTGTTGAAGGAAGGAATTATTTCACACAGTGAATCTTCGTATAGTTCCAGTGTTGTACTCTTAAGGAAACCCTCTGGAGAACATAGACTCTGTATAGATTACAGGAGACTGAATGCTATTACAGAAGGACAGGTGGATCCATTGCCGGATACAAATCAGTTGTTTGCCAGACTAAATAAAGCTAAATATTTCTCAAAAGTGGATCTGAGTAAAGGATACTATCAGATTCCAGTAAAGCCTGAGGTTAGACCATACCTAGCGTTTAGTACCTCAGAGGGACACTATGAGTTTAACAGATTGCCATTTGGATTGAAGAATGCACCTAGTGTCTTCTCTAGAATGATGAGAAAATTATTGGACCCTCTGAATAATCCATGCATCACAAATTTCATGGATGATATCCTTATAGCCACAGAAACATTTGAGGAACACATTGACTCTCTGAACATGCTGTTTAATTGACTTAGAGAAGCGAATTTAACAGCCCGACCAACCAAATGTTGCGTTGGATGTAAAGAATTTGAATTTTTGGGACACACAGTTCATCAGGGAAACATGACCCCTGACCCCAAGAATTTAGAGAAACTAAAGAAAGCCCCAAGACCACAAACCAAGAAAGACGTGAGATCCTTTGTCTCATTATGTGGTTTCTACCAAAAGTATATCAAAAACTTTAATTCCATATGTGCACCGTTAACTGATTTGACACGTAAAGGACATCCAGATCGAATTACATGGACTCCACAATGCGAATTCGCTTACCAGGAATTGAAGGAAAAGCTCACAAGTAAACCTATTTTGAAATTACCTGACTTAAGTCAAGAATTCATTGTAAGGACGGATGCCAGTAATATTGGGTTAGGTGCGACTCTGCTACAGAAATCAGATGCATTGGATGGGGAATTAAGCCCAGTGGCATATGCTAGCAGAAAGTTGAATAAAGCTGAAACCAACTACTCAACTAGCGAAAAAGAATGTCTTGCAGTAATATGGGCGATAAAGAAATTCAATATTTATCTGTATGGGAAGGCATTTATGTTGCAAACGGATCACAAACCCTTGTCGTTTCTAGCGCAGGCTAGACATGAAAATTCTAGATTACTCCGTTGGTCATTACTGATGCAGCCATATGAGTTTAGCATAGAGTATATAAGTGGAAAAACAAATCTGGGAGCGGATTTTTTAAGCCGCCATCCGTGTGATGAGAATCACCCTAAGCCCCAGGAAGGATAATAAATTTCTCTATGTGTATATAGAATTATAGACTGACATATAACGTCTGTTTCAAGTGGGGAGAATTTGTCGTGAAAAATTCTAATCCACATATATAAATTAAAAAGTAAAGGTACAGCCTAACACATAAATTCAATAAAAGGAAAGAAGAATGGTAAAGAACAGTGCTGTCACAATGACTGTACTCGAGATCCCCCTTTTTATGCTTCGTCTGCATATTCTCACGCTTTCACGTTGATAGTAAAGCCTACTGCATCAATACACGCTTTCTACAATAACACTGTACTGCATTTCTAAGAAAAACCTTGAGATACGCAAGCTGATTAATGACCTAAATTAATACTAGCATTAATTACACTACGCTACCATAAACGAACGGACAGATGGACTTAGGATAGAAAGAAAGGGAGGGCTGAAAGCCGGAACGCATGCAACACTAACACGCGTCTCGCTATACAATTAATGCCATCACGCGTGTAAGGCCACAAGCACTAACTTTTTTCAAATCGACAGTGATAAAAAAAAACACTACCCATACGAGAGTTAGGTTTAAAAACCTGTAAAATGCTTATAAGGAAACCTGACATTCTACTGTTTTATGTCTGAAATCCTGACATTAGTATGACAGTACAGCAGACACCATAAAGTTTGGAAGTGAGGAGGTGGCAACAGCACGACTATCCTAGAAGAAAATGCATATTTTGAACGCAGCCCCTTGGCCCCATTAAATTTGTATATTTGGGTTCCTTAGGACTTGCTGACAAAGAATATGTTAAACGTTACGCAAATAGTCTAGGAATTAACAAATTATAGCCAAAAGAAAATAGTGAGGGTGTCAGACAACACCAAATAATAATCGCACAGTGGCATGTTTTGGAACCACTATTTTACGGGAAATGGGCCACCATGTAAAATCCTATTTGATTGGATAGAAGTAAATGTAAGGCTAAACACGATTAGTCGGGCTACAAATACTATTTTTTGTTGTTAGGGGAGACGGAAGGAAGGGTACTTTTTTTTCAAACGCTTGTGTAAACATGGCTCGATTGGTTAGACCCGCCAATATAGGCAATTAGGAGCGTCAGTTCAGTACCACATTTTTCAAATAAACTTACTAAAGAACCAGTGCGTTGAGAGCCAGTGCATATTTTTCTAAATAAAAGCCTGGGACATCGGCAGATCGAAATTGTGCTATATTCATTGCCAGTCAACGTAACTGTGTATTATTTCCATGAATTGTGGTAAGCTTGATATATTCAATATCTTTTTAATGAAAATTGAATGTAAATTGATAATTTATGTCTGTATATGTGTGTGGTTCAGTAGCGAACATGAGGCAAGGCCTAAATATTGCTCCAACCTGAACAGAAAGTGTCGGAGAAAAGTAAAACTGCATGGAATTGCCAAACAGTACACTGACACCTATCTTATTGACTAGAAAGAACTAATGCTGGAATTGCAGAGGCGTAGTAACCATTAGGGAGGAGTATACTGGTGTAAATTGTTTCAGATGAAGCTGGCAGTTGGCCTACCGCTCTGAACTCAGTGTTTGTTATGTATTGTGTTCAGTCTGGAAATAGATTATAAATTAGTTCTGAAATAGGAGGTACAACCTTCTTGTTTCAGGGACCGTGGTCCTAAAGTTATTGAGCAGCACCTGGTCTGAGCTTTGCTGAATCTAGAGGCTGACAGCATCCTCCTGGGTCCAGATAGCGACCAGTGAGGTGTCTCCAGAACACAGGGAAGCTATCGAGCAGAGGAGTCTTTTCCTGCCGCCATCACGAAAGATAAGCTTCTGTGGCCAGAGGAGCTCAACATTATGTGTCCCCCTCTAAAATTGACATTATAGTAAAACAGAGGGAAAATACATTGTTTAAATTGAAAGGAACTGTGAACTTTTCCCCATACGATTTCCAAGATAAACAAACACTTGAAGTCATGATGACAAATAACAACATAGCTTGAAAAACAAAACCAGTATTACCTCATAGTACTACTACACAACTGACACACATAGGATAATACTAATACAATATGTCACTACAAGGTTCATATTTATAAATTATGTACATATAAATTGTGATTACATTTGGTTGTGATTCCTGGTTCACTGTGTAGTTGAATCAGGATATATATTAGTGAAAGTAATTAATACATATATATTTGAACTTTTACCATTGACTCAATTAAGATAGTCTTATAGAGTGTTAAATGTGTGTGAGTGTCACAGTGTTGTCAAGTGTGGTGGAATAAATTAAAATGTTTATCTGTCTGTTGTTGTTGTGACTTACACTTCATCATTTACATAACCCTAGACATTCAACGTAGTCATCACAATATTCCAGAATAATTCTGACTGAGGTATAAATGTGGTAGCAAGTAAGGTTATCTGTAAAACACTACACCTATTAGATACAGATACCTTCACAGCTGATCTCAGTCAGTACACTAAGTCCCCTATAAGTATTTATATCATCCCACTTTACCACACACAGTTACCAGGTTCCGGGATCGGAACGTGTTACTTTGTGCTCCAGTGTACCCAACTGTAAGGGGTACCTGACTCTGCTCTTGAGTTAGGGAAGGCAAAAGCAGAGAGGAAGGAACCCACCTCATACAAAGTTGGACCTCGTATGGTGAAGTTTCTAACACTTCCCACCCCTACGGCAGTTTATGCTTTGGGACTTTCCTTTTTATTTATTTTTACATAAAACGTACTTATTAATCTATTCGACGGGCTATCGGTATTAATCTAGCAATGTCTACAGGGACAAACGATACTTTATAATCTGGAAGCGACGAAGTAGCTTGTTTGGTGTTTTATTTTTATTTAATTGAATTTATTTGAGCCATATTTTAGTTTGCGCTGCTATTTACTGTGTGCTGCGAAATCTTCTCTGTTAGATTTGTCATATTAGGTTCCAGCAAACATTTCATTCTTAGACATTTTTGACCGAAGCTTCGGTTACAAAGAAAGCGTAGGACTCCCGCATCCCACAATGCAACAAATCTGAGGTTGTGCAATGGACTTGCAACTTTATCATTTAAAATAAATAGCGACAGGAACCACTATGACATGACCTTGTGACCGCTTGGTGCAGGCTTCGGGAGACCAGATACGGTGGTGGGTGTTTAGTCATGAGCGAGAAGGAAGACGAAGCTGTCGTTGTCCCAGCCTTGAGTAATTACGTCTATACATAGTTGCCTCCCTATCGTTCACGGAAAGCTATCTATTACGCTGCCAGAAGCATGGCATCTCTAATATCCACAGTCATGACCAGTTCTGGTTTGACCAGAGGTAATTTAACCAGCAGCATCAGATGTAAATCCAGGTCAGCGTTCCTGGTTATAGTTGTGGTCTCAGTGGTTTAAACCGTACCTAGCTATCCATACCTTTATCTTCTCTCCATCTAATACAAAGTGGGCGTTGAGACAGGAGTTATGAGAAATAGGCAAAAGTTTCACATTTAAATGAAGCGTTTTTGTTATTAATACCAACCGTATGCTCCAATGTTGACTTCTCAGCTTTATAATCACCATCATAGGTTTCCTTTGCGCCCCTTACAGAGCACGGAACCATCACTTCTGTTGGCTCCCTTCTAGGACGCCTGCACTAATCAGTCACATGATCTTGCAGTCGAGGTTTCCGTGACATTTTATTTTACAAGATGGGGTTGCCAACCTCATGCACAACCTCATATTAAAGTGCGTTTCAAAATGGTCGGTCGACGATTGACTTCAAATATCTCCATATTCCTTGCACTGATAAACATGATTTTTTGCATGTAGTCTTATATTTTCAATGTCCCAAAGGTTTTATAAAATTAAATGTTGTAGGTAGTGTGCTTTTCTTGCAACGGCTAATTCCTTTGATCTTTTTTAACGAAGTAATTATTTTGTCCTGGAAGAAAATAATTTACCGTAAATGAAGGAAGTTGCGTATTTTCGGCATAGGCGTCTATACAATTCGAATGTTAGAGGGGTTTGTTAACTGATTACTAGGTGAGGTTCTTTTTTATTTCTTCGAAATATTTGAGAGAAAAATAACGCCTATTTGTTGTAAATGTTCCTTTTTATACTAAAAAGTGAATGGATGCATGAAGAGGTGAAAGTACTGTGTATGTTAAGTATAGTAGTGAAATCGCGGAGATAAAAAGGAAATGAATTGGTTTACACACTTATTCCGAGTCTTTTCCTATAGTCATTTTCCTCTTTTAAGATATGATCTTCACATTTACACCAATAATCTTTATCTATCTGCGAGAGGGCGGCATATGTTAGTTCTTTCATATTGCATAGTTTGTCCTTTAACTTTTGCCCAAACGAGTTCAATTGGGTTTAAATGTGAATGATAAGGTGGCAGTCTCAAACACGTATGACCATGAAGTTGAATCTATATGGAAGATCTTCGTCTTTTGTGATTTCTTAACAAGGGACAGTAATTCAGGTTTCAGAAACCCCCGTTAAATGGAATGTCTTCTTTTTTGAGCCAAATCTTTATAGCATCTTTTGTACTCGAAGATGTCGGGATTTTGTCTTCTTCTGCCACAGCGTTGTATTATAGTAGCCCAGTACGAATTGCCACAGATGAGAAACGAACTGCTTGAGAAGAGCTATTGGTGTTAACAGGTTATTGCATCTAAGGGTCTTTTATATTTGGACATGCGCCCTAATATAACCGACTTTATTTTTAAAATGTTACAAGGAAAGACAGAATGATACATCATTAAATCAGAAAAATTGTAGGAATTACATTGTGCATCGAATATATTAGAGAGACAGAAAACAAAGATGTTCGGCAATCTCATGAGAATGGATCTTGGTCATTTGCCAAAACGCGCCTACAACAGTAGAAAATCTGGTTTCAGAGCACGAGGAAAACAAAGAGGCAGATGATTGATAGACAATATTACAGAAATCTTAACAAGACGAGCTGATAGCAGCCAATGTGACAGCCTTTGTTCAAAAACGAAAACCTGAACTCCCCACGACTCTTCAAGATATGCCAAAAAAGTAACAAGTGATAGTTTAGTTTTGGTTTTAAGGACTATCTTCATCGCACACGGACAACTCCATCAGTGCCCCGATCTCCTCCCTTAGATCAGACAATGAGGATCTCAGCACCGTGCACGAACTCCGTAGCACCGGCGAGAATCCCAATGTGTATATGTAGGATTCACACATTCTATAAATATTCTTGTGGTGGGTAGGCTTATAATTTTTAAATTTAGCCAGGGCAGCCTACTCCTTGCGATTACCAACTGCCGTGGGATGTTTAACGTGCGCAACTTGCCCACGGGACTTCTTAATTTTTCGCCCTTATCCGAGAAGGCTATGCAACCGATCTCACTATCCAGGAGACCAGGGGGGAGTATGACATCATTAGGACGACTGGTTCTGAAAAAAAAAAAAAAAATTTCAATAAATCATATTCCCTCTACTGTGAATCGAACCAGGTACCTCTAGAATTCGAGGGGGACGGTATTACCTCTTAGCCACTCCGACACCAGTGTGATATTTAAGGTCATCTGTGGCAAGACAACTTCATCATAGACCAATAAACACCTAAACATGACCTCGCATATCACACACGCCCGCGCATGGTCACAAGTTATTCGTGTCACTACGAAAGCCTTGCTGTATCTTGTCTTTTGTACTTTAATGGGCGAATCCTTCTTCCTCTTCGCGAAATGCCGTAACATTGACATTAATCTCTATTCAGAGTATGTGGTCTATACTGACGTTTATAAAGTCCATTAAAGTCTGTCAACTGACCTAGGCAATCATGCATGTTCACACTTTACAGTCCCTAATGCTGTTTATAAATTCCATTAAGGGCATGCGTGTCGGTGTGAACTTTGGCGTTAACGTGTGTGTCGTCTCGTTTGTCGTGGTTTAAAACACAATTCAAAACACATTTAGGAAATACGCTACGAGTATGGGCGTGCGTGCGTGCTCCTGTCTTTGTGAATACTTTTATAATTGTGATAAACTATATGCGAGAAATACATTATTCAATCAAATTACGTCATTCTGGTTGCTCTTGTTCAATATCTTCAATGTACCTGAGCATCAGACGAGGTCTGTGTTACTATATCTCTCACTGGAACTATTTCTGTGTCTTTTCATGCGAACCCAACTTCTCTCATGTTTGTCTCAATCTTCTTCTGTATGTTCTTAGTTATGATACTCATCTTGCCTTGAGGTTCCAGGTCAGTAATTACAACACTGTATCTTAGCATGAGACCTGAATCGGACAGACAAATATGTGTCCTTGTGGGGAGGACAAACACAGAGTAGAACATGTCCTCCAGAACTGCCTGCTCCCATGAGAGGAGTAGGGTAGCAGCGCGACCTTCTCCATCTCCAGTTGAGGGAGAAACTTATGGTGTCGAGAGAAGCCTGAGACGGACTTCTAGCTTTATAAGAGAGAGAGATGTGATTATTGGAGATCGAACGAAAAAGAAGAAGAAAAAATAAGTGATCTGACCATAATTTTTATTTCTTGTTGTCTAGATTTGTGTCATTCTGTTATGTGCGGCTTCATAATAAACAAAAATTTCAGTTTGCGTAAACGACTAAAAAGGCTTCAAGTCATTGCATGATCCGTAGTGGAAATTTAGACATGCGAAATGTCCATTCAAGAGTTATTACTTTACTTACTTACTTTCGTACGATTGACAGAGTGGTTAGAGCTCTGATCGCTCACATCAAAGGCGCCGTGTTTGTGGTAAAAGAGGTTAATGGTGTTATTAATTAAGGGTAAACAGAGTGAGGTCAAGCTGTGTAAGTTCCCTGAGTCTAATTGTTGATGATGATGATTCTCAGAGTCCCTATCCGCCACCTCTCAGATCTCACTCTGTATAAAATAGGCTCTGTGCTGTTGTGTGGCTGAGTGTGTCTAGGGTAATGTATTTAATATAAGGACGAAATAAATTGTAAACAGAACTGTAACTCAATAATATTAAAATGAGTAAGACTTTTGTTATAGTTTAGGTAATTATCTTACAATTTAATCTTCCTGTACCTCAATTTCTTTTGGACAGGGATTGTCAAACTCAATAAATTTGTTTATATACACTGTTTAAAATAAATAACTGAAACTCTGTCCAAGTATCTTGTTTCTACAAAAGAAAATCCTGAAGAAATCCACCCACTGTTCTGTTTACCGGCTTATACAGATCACTGTTAATATGTTGGAAAGACTGTTGGGTTCATCACTTCAAGGTGATTATATTATTATTATGGTGGAACTTTATGATATCAATAATTTGTCAGTGCCTTTTCTAAACGACTTAACTGGCATGGATTGAAGAAAACAGTTGGCCCATAGGTCCTCAGATTCAACAAATGTGGTGCTCCTGGTCGAAGGTGTGGGGCTAGCTACAACTTGAATGCTGAGCGATCAGTCCCAAGATTTTCGTCCCTCACCAGGTTTCCTGCCACCAATAAGTATTCTGACATATAACCTGAAATGAGAGGAACATTCCCTCCCATATAACTCTCATCGATAATACTTCCACACATAACCACTGTAACAACTCACCTTGATCCGCTATGTGTGCTGATCATTACACCAGTCTTTATTTTTCATTGTTTAACATCACTGCTGTGTAAACATTCTTCTTCAGTGATAGTACAAAGCCCTGATCCCTCCCTCCAAGGTGTCGCTTCCATATAATAGACAGGGGTGTACATACCCAGCCTGTGACCCTTTAATGATTCCCTTAACCACCTTATACAGGGTTTTTCGTTCATACAATAGATAGGGTGTGCTTACTCTAGCACTGAAACCTGTGGATAAATTCTTTCTAACATTCTCTACATGATTTTACATAATATTTAAACATTTATGGCACTGCAAAAGCCAATATCCCTTCTGGGTTACTGCATTGGCATGCGCAAAATTTGTAAGCCACTAGCAAATATTTTATGCCTTTCTTTCACTCCGAAAGACTGCATTCCTATTTTGGCTATCCTAACACAAATTGTGGCCTGCATGTTAATTAAATGAATACAAATACTTATTGTGCCTTACCCTCAAACAAGAATATCACATATCATAAGCTTGACTTTGGCAGTTAATGGGTTCTACCACTGCTTTAAGTGTCCAGACGGTGAAAGCTTTGGTCACACAGGCTCTCCCGTTGATGTCAGCTTTAGATAGTTTTAATTTCAAATGGCGGTTTTTGAAAGCGAAATGTTAATTTTATTGCCCCAAGCTACTCTACGCCTTGACCAATCAGAACGCGTGTCAAGAAATTTCTACTTTTCTCACGCAACCAAATTGAGCAGTTGATAAGTGTGTTTGTTCGTCTGTCTCAACTTTTATTTATACAATATCTTTGTTATTAATGGGTCAATTTTTAATATTAAAAGTGATTATTAAAAGGACAACTGTCCTCTATCTTCCTATATAGGTTTCCTTTACCCATTTATTCCCGTTTTCATCTTGGTAATTTTTTTCTAATTTATAGTGCTCTGTTCACTGAACTAAAATATTAATAAAATAATTTTCTAAGCCCAGATAAATTATTATAAGGGAAAATTTTATGATATATATTAACCAATATTAGCGCTACCCTTCAAGACATCCCTGTTATTTATAAAGAAATAAATCATCTAAGTTTCTTTTCAAACGCACAAGTTAGGCTTGATTTTTATTGTAACCCACCTTCTCTCTTCCCTATAAAACGAGGTAACGAGTTGGTTCGTGCCAAGCTTTACGGCTTTCGTCATAAATATTGGGAAGGGTCGAGCGTGTGCGTGTGTGTTTGGGGAGGGGAAAGGGGGGGGGGGTTGGTATTTTTACGCTTGGCGTTAGAAAATTCAAATTCTTTATTTTAAATGTTAGCGGTTTGATTTGACGATGGCCTTGAGACCAAGGTCAAACATGGAATTTATTTATAGATGTTTAACTGTAATAGTGGAAAATTCAAATTATTTTGTCCATTTTTTAGCGGTAAGTTTGACCTTGCCCTTGGCAATTTTTCAAATATAGTAGTAGTGGTTTATAGGGTGGGAATTTACGTTACTAGATTTTTGAATCGGGGAAATTTGAGCGGGGTGTTACACGGAGTTACTTTACTACACATCTCCCCTGTTAAAAAGCCTGCGCCATTAGTGCAGCTTTATTTTCTGTGTTACAATCCCGATCAAATTAACTCAACTAGGCTTTATGAGGATCTGGGGTTTCTGCAGGGGGCTGCCTACTCGAGAAATCTGCTCCAACGTTCTGCGAACCCGGAATATACTCAATGGTAAACGAGTAAGGTTGGATGAGCAGAGACCACCTTAACAAACGTGCATTTTCATGTTTTGCCTGGGCCAGAAAAACCAGTGGCTGATGATCGCTTTGGACCACAAAATGTCTACCATACAGATAGATCTGGAATTTCTTTATCGCCCAGACTAAAGCCAAACAATCTTTTTCTACAGTTGAGTAGTTTTGTTCTGCTCTGTTTAATTTGCGGCTGGCATACGCAACTGGGTTCAATTCTCCGTCTGGTGAAAAGGACCTTTGCAATAATGTGGCTCTCAATCCCACATTACTCGCATCCGTTCTCACCACGAATTCCTGACTCAAATCAGGTAATTTCAATATGGGCTTACTGGTGAGTTTTTGCTTTAACTCAATGTATGCCAGCTCACATTCTGCCGACCATTCTATTTTATCTGGTTTCCCTTTACGAGTTAAATCTGTCAGAGGAGCACACACCGAGTTAAAATTTTTAATATATTTTTGGTAAAACCCACAAAGTGAGACGAAGGATCTCACATCCTTCTTAGTCTGGGGTCTGGGTGCTCTCTGCAATTTCTCCAGGTTCTTAGGGTCAGGGGTCATGCTACCCTGATGTACAGTATGTCCCAAGAATTCCAATTCCTTGCATCCAATACATTTCGTTGGTCTAGCAGTTAAGTTTGCCTCTCTGAGTCTATCAAATAGCATATTCAAAGAGTTAACGTGTTCTTCAAAGGTTTCCGTAGCGATGAGGATATCATCCATGAAATTTGTAATACATGGGTTTTTCAGGGGATCCAATAGTTTTCTCATCATTCTAGAGAACACACTCGGAGCGTTTTTCAACCCAAACGGTAACATATTAAATTCATAGTGCCCTTCCGAGGTGCTAAAAGCTAGATAAGGTCGAATCTCAGGCTTCACTGGAATCTGGTAATATCCCTTACTGAGATCTACTTTTGAGAAATATTTTGCCTTATTCAACCTGGCAAATAGTTGGTTAGTATCAGGTAATGGATCCACCTGACTTTCTGTGACAGCATTCAGTTTCCTGTAATCTATGCACAGTCTATGTTCACCAGAGGGTTTCCTCAACAATACCACACTGGAGCTATAAGGAGATTCACTGTGAGAAATAATCCCTTCTTGTAACAGATAATCTATCTCCTCTTTTAAAGCTTTCTCTTTTGCGAATGGGATAGTATAGGCTCTCATACAGATGGAAGTTGGGTCTAGCAGTTTCATATCATATTCCAACAAGTTAGTGTGCCCCGGTCTGTCCGTTAACACGTCTGTATGATTTTCCAGAACCTTTTGAATCTTCTCCCTCGCCCTTTTGTCAGATGATTACTGATCTTTACCTGTGCATGAGTTTCGCATGGTTTTAAGGGATATTCGTAAGAGGTGAGAGGTTCGTTTTTCATCTCAGTAGCTATGGCCAAGGTCATTAGGTGTGCCCCTTCCAAGGTTTTCCTGTCATGGTATTTCTTAAGGAGGTTCACATGATAGACTTTTTCCTTTCCCTTCTTGTCTATCTTATAATTAGTTCTAGATACCCTTTCCAGAACTGTATATGGACCTTGCCATCTTATCTGAAGTTTGTTGCTACTGCCGGGTAACGGTAAAAGCACCTTCTCTCCCACGGCAAGCTCCCTATCCTTCGCTTTCTTATTATAATATGCAGCATGTTTCTTCCTGGTTTGTCTTAGGTTATCATTTGCCAATTTCCAGCCAGTTTTTAATCGAGTGGTCAGCTCGTTCACATACTGATATGATGAGGTTACAGTCATTTCTGCCTTCTCATCAGTCCATGTCCTCAATAAGGCTTCAAATGGACATTTCATGGGCCGGCCAAATAGCAAAGTTGCCGGCGCCATTCATGTTGAATTATGAGGGACTTCCCAGTAAGCAAAGAGGGCCGCGGGTAAGTATTGATCCAATGTATCAGGTTTCTCATGTGCCAACTTTCTCAGGAGAGAAATGAGTGTCCCGTTAAATCTTTCCACCTGCCCGTTCCCTTGGGGGTGATACGGACTACAATGAAAGTGCCTGGCTTGGAAGATCCTGAAAACTTCCTCAGTTAGCCTCCCCTTGAACTGTGATCCATTATCAGTCAAGATCTGGTGGGGAAAACCTAACCTTGTGAATATTGTAAGTGTTACGGTAGTTTAATTGGCATTGTCTGCTAGAGGTTAGCAGCATGCGATTTTAGGGGTTACAACGTTTAATGTAATGTAAAAAAATATTATTAGCCTATTGAACGCTGTGACGTTTCAGCGTTGGTAGTCACGCACCGTGACCAAGAGACGGGACCCTTTTTTGAATGACCGTCGAACTAAGAAGACGTGTCTTATAATCCTTCCAGTAGTAGGCATGATATTGCCGCACATATGTTATTGCAGTACGGACATGGGTCAGTCCTATATTATTATGAAGAGAGGAATGTTTCGAGGTTAGTAAATTAACTAAAGTCAAGGAAGGATGAATTTATAGTCCATATTCGTTTATATCGTCCGACGTCTAATCTCACTGTCGGCCGTTGGGTGTCCCAACCGCGCGTACATATAGTTACGACGTTCTGACTATAGTATTGCATATTATTGGACCAGGACTGTAATGCATGGATAGCATTTACGATGTAGGATTCAATTCTAATATATAATGTTTTCATGATCAACCTCCATGGACTGTCTAATGTTTGAAATGTATATTAAAAATTGTGTGGACTCGAGAAGAGACTTATCACGTTCATTGAAGTTTACAAATTCAACAATGATAAACTGAGTTCAAACCTTGTAACAGACAGAATGTTATTGACCCACATTCGCGTAATTATTCCAACAATAGCACGATCAAGAATTAATGAATCAATAAGAAACAATAGCATTCCACAACGACCACTGAAGTAAAAAACGGGCCGCAACAGTAAGTAACGCCTCTGCCACATGTTTGGAATCAACTGATGACATGGCTACTGCCTCTCCCCACATAGAACAAGTGTCCACCAGAGTAAGAATATAACTGTTTCTCCTCTTGGTTCATGTGAGAGGTCCAACAATATCCACTGCAACTCTCTCGAAAGGGGTTCCCATGATTGGCATCTCCCCTAGAGTTGCAGGTGCAGTCCAATGTTTTGGAGCTACCATTTGACATTCTGGGCAGGATTTCACATATCTCTTTATATCCACTGTTATTCCTGGCCAGAAGTAATGACAAGCTATACGTTGTCCTGTTGCGCTAATCCCCATATGACCACTGAAGGGGATAGCATGTCCTAACTCCATCACCTTTTCCCTATATGAAGTTGGAAGTACTAGCTGTCCATGACCATTTGAACCAGTTCCAGCCTTCCTATTCATTAATCTGTTCTTCATATAAAAATCTCCTTTGTTTGGAGGGGTATGGCTTTTTGGGAGTTTCCTGAAGCACGGCTTTAGTGACCTGTCCTCAGCCTGTGCCTTCCTCATCTCCTCTGGATGAGTATTTATTGGGGTTTCTTCCTCCTTCCTTGACTGTGACCTGGTCTGTACAGCTGCCATGATCACTGGTCTTTAGGGACTTCCCAAAAACACATATCTACACCCCAGTATCAGAGGGCAGATTGGTTCGTGTATCACTGCTGCTCTAATCACTCCTTCCACATAGCGAGTTTTTACATTTATCTTTGCAATGGAAAGTGTCACGGTTGCTACTTCCTTCGTCGCCCCTTGGATCTCCACTGTTTCCGTGGTATATTGATCTGGGTGCACAAGGTGAGAACTCACGACTGAGTCAAAATCCAATCCTGTATCATAAAGGTACCTAATGGTGGCCCCATTGCATACTACGTCTTCACATACAGGGGGATGATGAAGTTCCTGCTGTGTTGTAGGCAGTTCATTCTTTCCTTTGTTCCCTGTTTTTAGGCATGCAGCGTGATGTGGAGGGTTCTTCCTACAGTCTCTTGTATTATGGGTAGTTGACTTACAAAATTTACACCATCTTCCTTCTGGCCTGTAGGGTTTCTTGTCATTTGCTTGAGGGTTTCTATCTCTAGGATCATATCTTTGCCTATCATAATTTGGTTTAAACCTAGGGCCTTGTTCTCTATTGTCAAGTTTAGTCTGAGTATGTGAGGTTTTATTATCTACTGGTTTCTTTTTAATGCCAGCTACTTCTGGCTGGGCTGCCTGATATCTCTCGGCAACATTGAGAATCTCCCCCAATCTCTCTGCACCTTGTTCCCTGAGAAATTTTCTCAAGTCTGGAGCCATGGACTCTCTTAACTGCTCCATCATAATCATTTCCTTCAAATCTTGGGTTTTCCGCAGAGCAGTCCATTTCTCCAAATAAGTTTCTAGTCGGGTAGATAATTGGTGGTATGTCTCCCCAGACAATAGCTTAGCATTTCTAAATTTCTTCCTATAGAATTCACTGTTTTTCTCATATCTGACTACGATAGCTTGTTTTAGAATATCATAATCTTCTTGCTCTTCTCTGCTCAATTTGGAGAAGACTTCATAAGATGTACCCCTAAGTCCTTGTGATAATTTTAAACTCCACTTCTCCCTTTCTAACCCATAATTAGTAGCTAGTCTTTCGTATCTATTTAGGGATGACTCAATGTCATCCTCTTTCTCTACAAAAGGATCTAAGTGAAAGTTCATGGCTGAATAAGAGGCCCCCTGACTGGCAGTAGTATCAGAGGTAGATGGGCTGCTTCCATTTTCTGGATCATGGCCTTGAAGTTCCAGTTCTTTTAGTCTTAATTCATGCTCCCTTTGCAATCTTTTGTCTTCTTTTTCAGCCTCCATA
The DNA here is from genome assembly GCA_024509875.1 of Oreohelix idahoensis. Lineage (NCBI taxonomy): Eukaryota > Metazoa > Mollusca > Gastropoda > Stylommatophora > Oreohelicidae > Oreohelix > Oreohelix idahoensis. The sequence goes on from JAMPIV010004039.1 coordinate 187,680, forward strand.
AGCAATCTCTTGTCTTCTGCCTCCCTTTGCAATCTCTTTTCTTCTTTTTCAGCCTCCATAAGCAATCTCTTTTTTCGGTCTCCCTTTGCAATCTCTTTTCTTCGGCCTCCCTTTGCAACCTCATTTCCTCTAACTGTAACCTTTTAACTTCAGCCTCCCTATCAGCCTCTAATTTCTTAGCCTCTCTATCAGCCTCTAATTGTAATCTCTTAGCCTCATTAGCAGCCTCTAGCTGTAATCTCTTATCTTCTGCTAATCTCCTATCTTCCCTTTCAATAAACTTATCACATTCTGAAGTCACATACTGAATCAGAAGGTTTCCCTCCATGCCAAGTTCTTTCGCCGTCTGTACAGTGGAAGATCTGAATTTAGCTAAGTCTGCCATCCTTTCTTTCAATACAAATTTATCAATAATATATTTTAAATTAACAAACTATCTAACTAATTAATAAAGGCACTGACAGTTCATCAAATTCCACCAATTATTAATTTTCTTATTTATTTATTTATAGAGCCCCAGGGTCTGGTGTTAACTTAATCCCGGACATGACCCCAATATGTGGTAAAAGAGGTTAATGGTGTTATTAATTAAGGGTAAACAGAGTGAGGTCAAGCTGTGTAAGTTTACTGAGTCTAATTGTTGATGATGATGATTCTCAGAGTCCCTATCCGCCACCTCTCAGATCTCACTCTGTATAAAATAGACTCTGTGATGTTGTGTGGCTGAGTGTGTCTAGGGTAATGTATTTAATATAAGGACGAAATAAATTGTAAACAGAACTGTAACTCAATAATATTAAAGTGAGTAAGACTTTTGTTAAAGTTTAAGTAATTATCTTACAATTTAATCTCCCTGTACCTCAATTTCTTTTGGACAGGGATTGCCAAACTCAATAAATTTGTTTATATACACTATTTAAAATAAATAACTGAAACTCTGTCCAAGTATCTTGTTTCTACAAAAGAAAATCCTGAAGAAATCCACCCACTGTTCTGTTTACCGGCTTGTACTGATCACTGTTAATATGTTGGAAAGACTGTTGGGTTCATCACTTCAAGGTGATTATATTATTATTATGGTTATGGTTATTATGGTGGAACTTTATGATATCAATAATTTGTCAGTGCCTTTTCTAAACGACTTAACTGGCATGGATTGAAGAAAACAGTTGGCCTATAGGTCCTCAGAATCAACAAATGTGGTGCTCCTGGTCGAAGGTGTGGGGCTAGCTACAACTTGAATGCTGAGCGATCAGTCCCAAGATTTTCGTCCCTCACCAGGTTTCCTGCCACCAATAAGTATTCTGACATATAACCTGAAATGAGAGGAACATTCCCTCCCATATAACTCTCATCGATAATACTTCCACACATAACCACTGTAACAACTCACCTTGATCAGCTGTGTGTGCTGATCATTACACCAGTCTTTATTTTTCATTGTTTAACATCACTGCTGTGTAAACATTCTTCTTCAGTGATAGTACAAAGCCCTGATCCCTCCCTCCAAGGTGTCGCTTCCATATAATAGACAGGGGTGTACATACCCAGCCTGTGACCCTTTAATGATTCCCTTACACCACCTTATACAGGGTTTTTCGTTCATACAATAGATAGGGTGTGCTTACTCTAGCACTGAAACCTGTGGATAAATTCTTTCTAACATTCTCTACATGATTTTACATAATATTTAAACATTTATGGCACTGCAAAAGCCAATATCCCTTCTGGGTTACTGCATTGGCATGCGCAAAATTTGTAAGCCACTAGCAAATATTTTATGCCTTTCTTTCACTCCGAAAGACTGCATTCCTATTTTGGCTATCCTAACACAAATTGTGGCCTGCATGTTAATTAAATGAATACAAATACTTATTGTGCCTTACCCTCAAACAAGAATATCACATATCATAAGCTTGACTTTGGCAGTTAATGGGTTCTACCACTGCTTTAAGTGTCCAGACGGTGAAAGCTTTGGTCACACAGGCTCTCCCGCTGATGTCAGCTTTAGATAGTTTTAATTTCAAATGGCGGTTTTTGCCAGCGAAATGTTAATTTTATTGCCCCAAGCTACTCTACGCCTTAACCAATCAGAACGCGTGTCAAGAAATTTCTACTTTTCTCACGCAACCAAATTGAGCAGTTGATAAGTGTGTTTGTTCGTCTGTCTCAATTTTTATTTATACAATATCTTTGTTATTAATGGGTCAATTTTTAATATTAAAAGTGATTATTAAAAGAACAACTGTCCTCTATCTTCCTATATAGGTTTCCTTTACCCGTTTATTCCGGTTTTCATCTTGGTAATTTTTTTCTAATTTATAGTGCTCTGTTCACTGAACTAAAATATTAATAAAATAATTTTCTAAGGCCAGATAATTTATTATAAGTGAAAATTTTATGATATATATTAACCAATATTAGCGCTACCCTTCAAGACATCCCTGTTATTTATAAAGAAATAAATCATCTAAGTTTCTTTTCATACGCACAAGTTAGGCTTGATTTCCATTGTAACCCACCTTCTCTTTTCCCTATAAAACGAGGTAACGAGTTGGTTCGTGCCAAGCTTTACGGCTTTCGTCATAAATATTGGGAAGGGTCGAGCGTGTGCGTGTGTGTTTGGGGAGGGGAAGGGGGTGGGGTGTTGGTATTTTTATGCTTGCCGTTAGAAAATTCAAATTCTTTATTTTAAATGTTAGCGGTTTGATTTGACGATGGCCTTGAGACCAAGGTCAAACATGGAATTTATTTATAGATTTTTAACTGTAATAGTGGAAAATTCAAATTATTTTGTCCAATTTTTAGCGGTAAGTTTGACCTTGCCCTTGGCAATTTTTCAAATATAGTAGTAGTGGTTTATAGGGTGGGAATTTACGTTACTAGATTTTTGAATCGGGGAAATTTGAGCGGGGTGTTACACGGAGTTACTTTACTACAGTGTTCGATTCACGGTATTGACACGTTCCAACCTATCCAGCTGTAAACGGGTACCTAACTTTGAATTCGGGAAGAAAAAGGCAGCGAGGAAGGGAAGTGGTCACCCCACCTCTTGATGCTGGGCCTGGTATAGTGAAGTCTCTAACACTTCTCTCCCCTACGGCAGTATCTGATATGAGACTATCTTTACCTGTTTTTACTTCTTTGTCTGTTTCCGTCCACCGTTGCCGTAAGGAGCTGATGATTGTGTTCTTGACCCAAGTGTGTCGCGTCGGCTGATGTGATCCTGTGTTGTTGAAGGATGTCTGTGATGTTGTAGGATGTCTGTGATGTTGTAGGATTTATGTGATGTTGTAGGATTGCTGTGATGTTGTAGGATGTCTGTAATGTTGTAGGATGTCTGTGATGTTGTAGGATGTCTGTGTTGTTGTAGGATGCCTGTGATGTTGTAGGATGTCTGTGATGTTGTAGGATGTCTGTGATGTTGTAGGATTTCTGTGATGTTGAAGGATGTCTGTGATGTTGTAGGATGTCTGTGATGTTGTAGGATTTCTGTGATGTTGAAGGATGTCTGTGATGTTGTAGGATGTCTGTGATGTTGAAGGATGTCTGTGATGTTGTAGGATGTCTGTGATGTTGAAGGATGTCTGTGATGTTGTAGGATGTCTGTGATGTTGTAGGATGTCTGTGTTGTTGTAGAATGTCTGTGATGTTGTAGGATGTCTGTGATGTTGTAGGATGTCTGTGTTGTTGTAGGATGTCTGTGTTGTTGTAGGATGTCAGTGATGTTGTAGGATGTCTGTGATGTTGTAGGATTTCTGTGATGTTGTAGGATTGCTATGATGTTGTAGGATGTCTGTGATGTTGAAAGTCCATCTATCTCTTGGTCTTCCCCGTGCCTTGAACCCAGATCTTCTACTGCTATAGGCACATATCGGTAATTTATCGAGCTTCATTCTCATGAGATGGCCGAATCACTTAATTGTTCTGTCTTTCTATAAACTTGATGCAGGATATAGCGCCTACAATGTTTCTGATGTCATCATATCTCATTCTGTCTCTCCTAATTATTTCTCATTCTGTCTCTGCTTGAAATTTTAATGGCGTTTCTTAAGTATTTGACCTCAACAGATGTGATTTTTTTTCTGCTGTCCTTTGGTCACAGACGACGTTTAACACTGGGCAGTAAATAGTTTGTAAGAATATACTATATTTCAGTTGTCATGAACAGTCATTACAAACTTTTTTACATTTGTTGCTCTGCTTCTCGTATGTTCTCGTATTTAAGATGTTTTTTTTTTCTATATATACGTCATATTCAACAGTTATTAGTACCAATGTTCTTGCAATTTTACATTCTGCACCACGAAAGTACTCGTTTTTAATATATTCTTCTACGCACCTCGTTATCTCTGCATGTATTAACTTCCATACGCTGAGAGAGAAAGTTAGCTATAGAACGTTAGAGAGAAAGTGTTTGAGATAGGTCTTTTAAGACAGACAAGAGCAGACAGTTTTATAGAGGGCTTTGAGAATGAAACTTATTAAGATAGAGATCATGTGTGTGTGTGTGTGTGTGTGTGGGGGGGGGTGGGTGTGTGTGTGTGGGTGGGTGTGTGTGTGTGTGTGTCTGTGTGTGTGTGCGCGCTCGCGTGCGTGCGTGCGTGCGTGCGTGCGTGTGCGTGCGTGTGTGTGTGTGTGTGTGTTAAAAAGTATAGAGATATCTTTCATAGCGAGATAACAGTTTTAGGAAGAGAGAGAGGAGGCTTTTAGAGATACGTTTTTTTTTTTTTTTTTACGTATATGCGGGCAGAGAGAAAAGAAAGTGTCAATGGTAGTTTAGAGACTGGCGATTAGAAAGAGTTTAGAGAGGGGCAGTTAGAAAGAGTTTAGAGAGAGGAAATTACGAAGATCCTAAACCAAGTCAGTTTTAAAAGTTATGTGACTCGTGTGGTGTAAAACAAAGACTAAACAAAGTCAGTTTTAAAAGTTATGTGACTTGAGCAAAATATATACGGTCCAGTATATATCTTTATTGCAGAAGCACCTTTTGAAATACATGATTTATGGTAATTTTGTTCCACAAAATCTTTAACAAAATTATAACTTCTCAAGAGCGACCGAACCACACAAAGCTGTAAATTTACGTGTGAGTAGACACCTAAGGATATGTAATATTTAAAAAAATAACATATTTGCCTCGTTTTTGGGGAGGCGTGCTCCGTTCAACCTAGACTCCGTGTTCGTCGGTCATATTAAGGAGCATGTCCAAAATATACAAGACCTTGTAGTCCAGTTAATATCACATGCAATATACAATATTATATAATAAACACATTTCATCAAAGGTCTGGCCTTGTGACTTGTTTATAGCCACAGAGAATATACGTCTCATTAGAAATTATTTCTTCTGAGCTGGAATGTCAGATTTGCATCTGAAGAGGTCAATGTTATTCGAGGAATACATGCTCTGTTTCCTGGGAATCTGCCTGTTATAATTTTAGCATATATCAATGACGAAAGCACCTTTCTCACCGCCAATCGTTTTACATTAAAAAAGTCAGTGTTTGGAACTCTAAGCTTTGTAGAAAAAAAAATGCCCTATGTGTTGTCATTTTTTTTTTTTTTTTTTTTTTTGTCTGAAGGGTCAATGCTAATGTACTCTTTTAGTTCTGTTTGACAGTTCTCGTTTAAAACGTTTCCTCTTAGATCTAGTGAGCATTCATTTTAACAGAAAGAGTAGCGTTTGGATAGAATTGTGTATCTGTGAATCAATGCTTTCAGTCAATAGGACTTCAAAATGTTTTGACTGTTCGGAAAAATAGTTATCAGGCATTTCAGTCCAATCTTTCGGTTTTCTATCCCCTAGTTTTAGAAGCCAGTCTAAAAACACGTTTTTATTGAGTTCGGTTCTCGTGTTCTCAGTCAGCTTTAGTGTGTTTAATTTAAACTTCAGCCCACACAATCCTTTTCGTAACGCAATTCCATATAATATACATTCCAATTCCATAAAATGTACATTCCAATTCCATATAATATACATTACTGAGACTTTGAAATGACTGGTAGAAGCTGTAGACAATCTCTACCAGTAAAACGCATTTCCCTTTGAATATAACATTGCTATTCATGAAGTAGTTCGGCAAACGATCTACTGTAGGGAACCAGTACGCCTTTATCCCTGCTGTTTCATCCTATATAATAAGTTTGGATTTTCCGATAGGTTCTACTTTTTTTTTTAAGAATTTGTTTTCAATTTGCATGTTAACGACTCATTAACCGGTATTGCAGCTTTGAAAAGAAAAATGCTGTCCAACCTCCACTGAGAAGAATAGACTATTCTAGTTAAAGCACGTGGCAAAACTACATCTCATTTGTCTCAAATAAAATGCATGAGAGTATCGTGAACGAAGATTTTTTCCTGTTCCCACAGGATTATCTGAGAATAATGCTTTGTTTTCTCCGTCGTAAACGGCGTGCATTACGCTGCTCGGATTCGATAAACGGCAACATTTGCCAAAAGTTGCTCAGCCCAACCTTGTTTATAGTTTCATCGTGGTTCAATTTTACACGTGCATCTGAGGGACAGATGTCTGTTTACGATTAGATGTGAATACATGTTGATCTGAATAGTGTATTAGTATACGCCTGTTTATGATTAGATGTGAATACTCGTTTATCTGAATGGTGCAGTAGTAAGTTTGCTTACGATTTGATGTGAATACATGTTGATCTGAATAGTGTATTAGTATAATCCTGTTTATGATTAGATGTGAATACTCGTTTATCTGAATGGTGTAGTAGTATGTCTGTTTACGATTATACGTGAATACATAATGATCTGAAAAGTATATTAGTATAAGACTGTTTATGATTAGATGTGAATACTCGTTGATATGAATGGTGTAGTAGTATGTCTGTTTAGATTAGATGTGAATACATGTTGATCTGATAAGTGTACTAGTATGTCTGTTTACGATTAGATGTGAATACGTGTTGATCTGAATAGTGTTTTAGTATAAGTCTGTTTACGATTAGATGTGAATACGCGTTGATCTTACCAGTATACTGTACATGCCTGTTTATGATTAGATGTGAATACTCTTTGATCTTAATAGTTTATACGTCTGTTTCTGATTAGATGTGAATACTCGTTGATATGGACAGTAATCTGTACATATCTTTTTATGATTAGATGTGAATACTATTTGATCTGAATAGTGTATACGTCTATTTAAGATTAGATTTGAATACTCGTTGATCTTAATAATGTATGCGTCTGTTTATGATTAGATTTATATACTCTTTGATCTGAATAATGTATGCGTCTGTTTATGATTAGATTTATATACTCTTTGATCTGAATAGTGTATGCGTCTGTTTATGACTAGATGTGAATACTCGTTGATATGGACAGTATACTGTGCATGTCTCTTTAGGATTAGATGTGAATACTCTTTGATCTGAATAATGTATTAGTATAAGTGTTTACGATCAGATATCAACTACTCCTTTTATATGTGTATTGCTTAAATCTGTTTATTGCCCGTGCGACTAAAATCCTACATGTGCATATTGTTTTAAGATGTTTGTGTACATGTAAGTTCTATTGTAGATCTATTATGTTGTGTAAATCTGTTAAGTTGTTGTTGTTGTTGTTGTTGTTATTGATCCAGCGGCACTTGGGCTCTCGCCCTTCGGCCCAAATCTGTTAAGTACATGTAAGTAACATGATGTAGCCTCATGTTATATTGTGTAAATATGTACATGTATTAGCTATGTCTATACCAGAGAGGACGGTGAGCACTAAATTACGATAGCCAGATTTACCCATTTTCTTTCCTGAAAGAACACATACCTTCCAAAAAGCTTCCAAATTACTATTTTTAAGCATGGACAACTCGACACGAGCAAAACTCTAATGTTAGCGTCTCTCAAGGAAGCCACAAAGTGCAGTAACTATACAATTTTCTAATCAATGAACTTGAGGTATATGTCCACTGTCGTTCATTTGCAGTCCACCAGGGAATACGGTGTAGATGGCCGAATTCCCTGAAGTGGCTTTTATAGCTAGAAAAAAAAATTTCACGTGAACTGTACTCTGATCGCTTGAGTGATCTGCTTTTGTTGTATCTTGTCTAATTTTCAATGTCTTTCATTCATTCATAACCCTCCACTCCAAAAGGAGCATAGGCCTTCAACAAACACATTCCAAGTCCTCCTGTCACGCGCCATCATCTCAAGTTCTTTCCACGTTCTCCTTATCATTTTCACCTCTGTTTCCAGCTCTCTTCTCCATGTGCTTCTTGGTTTACCTCTGCCTCTCTTGCCCTGGGGGTTCCAGTACAAGGACTGCCTTGTAATGCTATCAACAGGTTTCCTCAGTGTGTGTCCTATCCATCGCCATCGTCTTTTTCTCATCTCTTGTTCCACTGGCACTTGTCTAGTTCTTGTCATCAGTTCCACATTGGTAACCTTGTCATACCATTTTAATCCCTCTATTCTACGCAAGCACCTATTTATGAAAGTCTGTAACTTTTTGGTTGTTGTCTTTGTTGTTCTCCATGTCTCAGAGCCATACAATAAGACTGACTTCACATTTGAGTTGAAGATTCTTATTTTCGTGTTGGATCCGATTTCTCTTGATCTCCATATATTTCCAAATGCAATGAAAGCTCCTCTTGCTTTACATGTTGGGAATTTTCCGAGGAAGTGTCCGATTGTCTAAGCAGTTAGAGCGCTTTCATTTCGCGGCACAGTTCCCAGGATCAAAACCAGGTAGCGTCACGTTCCAGTCTACCCAGCTTTAAGTGACTCTGCTCTTGAGTTAGGGACGGAAAAAGCAGAAAGAAATGGAACCGGTCACACCACCTTAGAAAAACAGCTAGACTTAGTATGATGATGTCTCTAACACTTCACTCCTACGGCAGTTTCTGCTTTGGGACTACCTTTTATCTTTATTTTCCTAGGACATCTGTGACGTCAGTTTGTCTATCTATCTATCTATCTATCTATCTATCTATCTATCTATCTATCTATCTATCTATCTATCTATCTATCTATCTATCTATCTATCTATCTATCTATCTATCTATCTATCTATCTATCTATCTATCTATCTATCTATCTATCTATCTATCTATCTATCTGTCTAACTGACTGTCTGTCTGTCTGCCTGCCTGCCTGCCTGCCTGCCTGCCTGCCTGCCTGCCTGCCTGCCTGCCTGCCTGCCTGTCTGTCTGTCTGCCTGCCTGCCTGTCTGTCTGTTTTACTCTTCTCTTTGAACTGACTTAACCTGCTATGAACAGATTTTTTCTTTTTCTCATGGCATGTACGATAATCTGCTCCTTTTTGTCTTATGTAATTGAGGTCTTTCTTCCCTTTCCCTCACAACTTTATCGTTTCAGATTTTCTAGCTATCTACGATATCTGTTTCACACTTCTCATGAATCAGGTCACTCATATCTCTAATTTATCTTCCATCCGTTTGTTTATTGTCCACGTCTCACTTGCATACAGTAATATATGATGTATGTTCTCTTCTACTTGGATCCTTAGCCCCTGACTGACAAAGCAGTCAGTGGCCATCACGCCTAGTGGCGTCTTGAAGGGCAGCAACAAACAGTCCCCACTTTGCTCGGTCGGTGGCCATTATTTGTGCCGTGCCCCAACTCTGGTTCATGCATAGGATTATGTAGCATTATAATACTCTATTTCGCAATGCCAGCTGTAGACGCAGTTGGTCATCTAAAGGATATAGCTGGTGAACTGATATTTAAGTGAGACAAAATAAATGAAGTGCACTTTCGTAACAGGAAAGATACATATCTTCTTTTATCGAACCATCATCATCATCATCACCATCATCATCATCATCGTCATCACCATCATCATCACCATGCTGTGAGCTCTTTACAGAACATTGAGTAACCACTGTAGCTGGCCACTTGTAAGAAGCATGCACTAAGCTGTCACGTGATCTTGCAGGTGGTTTCCATAGCAATATGTTTTACATGATGAGACTACTAGCTCCACGCATATATTAGTCTCCTTCTACGACATGCATGATAGTGACGTGGCACTATTCTTTCTTTGTCTCCTCAAAGACCCCGACAACTACATGGGTTTTTTTTTAAAAATTGAATGGAATTCAATAAAATAAATAGAATAGAATAGAATGGAGGTACGTTTTAATAAGCAAGTAGTGCATGCTGTGGGAAGAATGTAATAAATGTTTTCCGTGTGAGTAGTAAAGATGGAAAATTGTCGTGGTGTTACATTATCAGAACTCTGTATGTTTACTGGAAGACAGTCACGTGTGGTAAGATGATCTTGATTCTTCTAGCAGAATGCATTCCGTGAAGCACAAGTGAGAGGTGTTAGTTAATGAATAATGATCCAAAGTGCTTCCAATGTATGACATTTTTATGTACTAATGTGAACCATTCTGAACTGGGGATGTAACAGGGGCGTTTCTGCCTACCAGAAGATTGGTAACGACTATGACATGTATAAACCTTCATATTATTGGAGATATATTATGTAAGATGAACTATGATATTAGTGTGTCTACAATCAGACACAAATCACAGAGACATCCAACATATCCCGCTTGCATACGCAAGTGATTGACCAGACATTTATTCAGATCAAACTCTTTCAGTCCCAAGCAGAAAAGTGGGTTTGGCCCAAACAAACGTATTTGTTGTTGTTTGGAAATAATTTTTTTAAATGTTCATATGCATAAACAAATTTGTTGTTTTATCCAAGGTAAAATGGATAGGAGCAAAAGATACGGAAGCCACTTAAATGGCTCCCGGGTCAAATGTGTCTAAACCCTGAGCCTTTATAAAGTCGATTGGGACTTAAGAGTTTTTTAACTTCTGGTCATAATTTCAAGTGATGTATATAGCATAGTGATGATCATCGATGTTGATGTCAGCAAATAGAAGATAAGAACAATTATGTAAGTTTTCTGTATGTAAGTGTTTTTTTCCCCTTCCTTGGTATTTACTCTGCATGTCCGGATTTAGATGAGAAATAAAGAACGGCTATGATGAAATTTAGAAAAAAAAAGTATTGTCTGACGTCAAAAGTTGTTCCTGGTGATAAACCAATGCCATCCGGCAAATGCTGAACATAAACAGATGCAGGAAATGAACACAAGTGTAACATAGGCCAATAGAAAAAGGAAAGCTGTAGATGAAAAATACGGAACCAGAAAAAGTCCAAAATGAGACGAGGGAAAAGTGGTGGGGGAAGAAAGATAAATTTGAGGAACAAAAAAAAATATTACGAAAAAAGAAGGACGCCTGTGAACAACTACCTAAGAGCAGAAATTAAATTAAATGATGTTAGACATATAATCCGTCAGGGGAATTTAACCCTTTCAAGAAATCAGGCGATTCTTCAAAGACAAGCGAGTGCAAATATCAATATTACATAAGTGAATATGAATGATTTGAATATAGGATGTACCAGAATGATCAAGACCATCATACTGAAGAGAGACACATTTAAAAGTCTTATTAGAAGTGCCCATCACGTGCTTATAAATCGTTCGGATATAAGCCTATACGTCTCCACAGAATAAAAAACGCATCACCTTTTACACATAATATCGTAGATGAGATTCTAATTCACATTCAAAGACGTTCCTAATAATAAAGGCACCTTTGGAAAAATGAAACACATTGATTTTGAAACACAAACGAACAAGTGCGACACCTGTGGCGATGGCAGACCTTAGTGCCAAACTGTGAATGAATATTGCTACCATGCGGTTTTCAGCAATCCCTACGGTATGCCCCCAAAGGGACATCACGGAAGGACTTGCGTCTCTGAGTGTCAGAATGAATAATAGACAATTTATTTCACCGCCAACAATGGGGTGGAAAGGTATTTTAAAATACGTGTGTTCTTTTATTCTGGTTTTCCTTCCACTCCGGCATTATTATTTACTACTCGTTTTAAGCGCTAATTCTTCCAGTATTGGTAGTTTACGCTTTCATAGTTCAAGATTTTATTATCATATTTGGTCCTAATTTTACAGTGATCGCTTGACCTGTTTTGACACAACATTGACTTTGCTTGTGCTTATCGCCTTTTCAGACGAAGTAAGAGTCTACACTGAGCGACATTCCTATTGTTAATCCAGACTTCTTGTCTGTGAAGACACACGAAACATGTTGTTTTCACTGTTCCAATATTGATAAACGGACGTTATTTGGAGATAGGACGTCAGATAGCAAATTTGCAGTGCCCAAAACCACGGCCGATGACAATCTTGGAGAAGAGATTAAGACACGGACAGTAAGATAACAAAGATGATGCTGGAGCACTGAAAGCTATGTAATCGCTTCCGCACAGATCTTGTTGTAATTGATAATTACGAGAAAGTGTCATCTTGGAAGAGATTATTAGAAGTTTTAAGATTATTAGTGCCAATCCACATCCTCATTTCTTCTGTATTCAATGAGCAATTTTTAGACCAAATTAGTTATGTTGCAACGAGCACTGAAATGGGCCTCAGATATGCATGCCTGTTCATGGACCAATTTTAGCACTTGGTTCTTCAAAGTTGCAATGCCATATTTCTTTAATTTGTTTAACTATTTGTTTTTACCTTACCATTATAATACTACAGTCCTGAGTTCCTAGGTTTGCAGCACTTGGATTATTCATTTAACTCAGGTCTCCAAAATGAAAAAAAGCACGCTAACCACTTCATGATTGAAGAATAACATTTTTGTTAAAAGCCAGCGTACCGTCAACTTCTTCATTGTTTTCGCCGTTTCGCGAATGGAAAGGAAAATTATTTTAGTTTTGCTTCACTCCAGTCAAGAATATAGTCTTTGTCAATTAATACTATCCAGAGCAGTATTAAAGGTTTATGCCAGTGTCGCAGGTAAGACATACTTAACGGTACGGAATACTGTACAGTGCCTCCTGCCTGACAGTACCAGACACTGTTCATTGATGCGTACCTAGTTACCGCTCACTGTACAGTGAAGCTTACTTGGTAGATACGGAACAATTAACTTGGGCAGGAATAACTTAACATTTTAAATTTAAAAATAAATCGGAAACCCGAACATAATTATAACTAATGCCTTATTAAATTTATTGAGAAATGGATGTGCCAGCAAAATCAAGGCATTAATACTTGATAACTGCGTTTGTTTGGTACTTGGTAAGGACTCTGCTGGGTATAAATAAAGAATATTGATAAATTAAAACTGGATACATGGTGTTCCTTTTAAATATAGATATAACCAAGTAGAACAATTTGAATATTTCGTCGAGCGCCCCGTTTTTTTTAAAAATCTAAAAATACATCACATCAATTACCAATCAATCAATCTAACGATAGATGACTCTATTTTCACAAGGAGCGTAGGCATTCGCCCTTAAAATGACAACAACAAAAAAACAGCACCGTAAAATTTCGATCGACGATGCAAGCCGCCATTGTGGTTTGTTTCTATCGAACCTGCAGTCATTTATTTAATCTTTTTCACTCAATCAATCACTCCATCTAACTATCTGGGGGCATGAAGGCTTTCTTTGGACAATGTTTTTTAAGGGGAACCCAATAGTACTTTTCTGGACGATGTAGAGTAAAATTGTTAATTTTTGTTCGCAGTTTACGCGAAGGGGGGGGGGGGGGGGGGGGGGGGGGGATGGGGGGGGTGTGGCGGGGGTTCTTACAATTACTCGTCGTCTAGATGTTACCATGTTGAATAATTTGAATTTTTCGTCAAGTGCGGCTTTTCTTGATCTATAAACCCTTTCAGTTAATCAGCAATAAATTAATCCATCGAACAATCACGCTATTCCCTCACGGAGCCTAAGAGTCTTGGCTTAAAATGACCCAAAAGTTGGAGTTTCGATCGATGTCCGACATTGTTTACATGTAGAAAGCAAACAAAACCATCTTCACTTGTTACCGCCCCAGTCTTTGGCCTATAAAGGAAGGAACAGTGGAAACATCTGCCTAATTGATTATAACAACTACAACATAGTGCGAAATACCTCACTGAATTTCCTCCCCTTGCTCTGCCAGATGGTCCAACAGTGATCCAAATTCAGAGCATCTACTGAGGGTCTTCACAGGTGTCTACCTTTCGCTCAATATTGCTATTGCCAGAGACGTGAATTGAAGAATGATGCTTCAATTCTAGAGAGCCTGATAGGAATTCAAGGAATCAAGTACTACGGCTGATAAGATCCAGGCCGTGTAAACTTTCTATCTTTCCTGACCTTCTATGAGTAAGTATTTGCTAGTTTTGATGAGCCCCCTTGTGAGTTAAATCAGTAAAATATTACTTAACTAGCTCTGTTATAAGTATTTAAAATGACTGAGACATACGGGTGCAGTTCACTCAAAAAGACTAAATCAACTATAAATGTGTATATTTACAGATAAAAAAATTTAATAGTCAGTCATCGTTAACAATGTAAACTAAATAAGGGTGGGGCGAATTTAGATATAGTCTTTAAACTTTCATCACTAGGGATGATCTGGATAGGTGCTAGAAATATGTTCTTAAAGAAAAAAGAGTTCTCTTGGCAGCTCTGAATGGGTACTTAGCTGCCAGTAAGCTGTCGGTTGGTTTCTGCTCTAGCCGATGCTTGTTCTTTGCGGGTTAGTGACTGGTTCACTTGTCACTGGTCAAGTCTGGTTCCCGCAACACGTCCCTCGTATTAACGTGGGGTAATTGCGAAGATGGTCCAGCGTCTTTTAAGATCCGTTTGATGTTGATGTCTAACTTTGCCTGGTGGCCACTTATACCACGCACTTGTTCCACACATTAGTACCACCGAATAGTATGATGACATAAGAGAGAAACAAATACCCTCCTGAGTATTGAGTTTCCTGACACAAAATCAGGTGTCCCTCCCTTTTATTCCACCATACCATCTGCCTCAGAACTATACCCTCTCTGAGCATTATTGTTAATCCCAGTATACGGAAAACACTCATTGCATTTATATAGAACATGTTGACATTTACATTTGCACTGGTTGACAATGTTAATGCAATAAGTATGTACAACATTTCTGTCATCCACTCCCTGCTCCATATGGAACTTGGGACTACCTCTGCTTTTGGTTCTCCATGAGAAACCCGCTTAAAGCAGTCACCAGTTCTTGCAGTGGTGGTTCATGAAACTATCATTCTATATGCTGAGGTTGCCAGCCTCGTATGAACTTGGACATTCAAGAGCGATTTTTACATATAGTAATAATGCAAAATATAGAATTATAAAATGACAACTTACCCCAAATATCTTTGGAAATACAGACTGACTTCTGGCTCAGAGAAATAGGTTCAGCAGCTTGGTTAAGATGCCTCTTACTCGTGGTCTTGTGTATTACTTCACTATAGACTCCTACTATGACTTAGTGTTCAGGTTCCTAAGATTCCGGGCTTTCTGTATTAATAAAGGGCGAGTTTTCTTGAAATTAAGTCCACACGATGCTCAAACACGTTATCTGGTCCTTTAAAGTGGAATCCTGATCCTATTCCTTATTCTGCTTGTCTGGCTGTTTTCTTGACGAGTTAAATTTCACAGTGCCGCAAACTCAAAAGGCGCTAGATTATACTATTTTATGAAAAGGCTCCAATCAGAAATGTTGTATTTGAACATCTCAAATGCCAAACCTATAGTATGCAATTTGTGTATATTAGTAGACGTATCTTCAACGATCGTATCACGGAGAATTCTTGCGTGACACATAAAAAATGTGATGTTTACAAGTCACTTCCCATTTAAGGCATCTCGTCTTTCGTTTATTATTGGTCACGTTTTCATAAATGTATCACAAGATGTATACCTTATTGCAAAAATTGCTCACAACGTCTGCCCGGAAATGATTATGTCACGCCCCCGGTCCAGCCAACACTATCAACAACCTAGCCCGACAGAAAATATTATCGACTGTGGCCTTCCCACGGTTGTTTTCTTATTAATCGGGCGCTCCGATGCACTCTCTGGTCGGAAATGTATTACGATTAATACATGAACATCATTTCACTCCACAGATTCAGGACTCAATATAGGTTCAAACGAAAGTGATTGATTTTAGTAATCCACAAGGATGATCGCTGAAGTCCCTTCATGACAAGAATTGAAGGAATAATCATTGTAAACAATGAATCGAAAATACGAAATATTGTCAGAGGTGGGGAAAAAAGAATGTGAAGAGCACAAAATAAATTACAGGTAAATGTGACGTTCGAGGTTATTTTCTCACACCTATTTTTTTTTTTTTCAAGCAAGAATTACTGTGCAGCGCTTCGTGCCTGTGTAAAGTGCCTGTTACCTAGTCAGGAATCACTTGTCAAGTGTTCCGTACCTGATGGCAGCGTGCACTGTACAGTACGTGGTGCTAGTTAAGTGATCCGTGCCTCCTACACCGTGCGAGCTGTACCTGACCTGTCGTCTCTCTTCCTCAGGTCATTTAGCCTGCAATAAATTCACCGGTTTACTTGGCTCAACGAAAGACATTAATATCATTATCGTACCTCATTAATCGCGACAGTTATACAACTTAGATTCTGTACAGAGAAGCAACGATTAGGAGCATTTTAATGGCATCACTGAGCGCAAAATCTAAAAAAAAAAATAGAAGTGTTTCACTGGTCGTAATGCAGAGAATTGAAAAAATGGCCAAAACAGTGAATGCAGTCATTAGTAATACCGCTTCCAAAGAAAGGAAATCTAAAAATGTGCAAAAATTACAGGACAATCAGCCTTATTATTCATCCAAGTAAAGTGATGTTAAGGATACTTTTGAACAGAATAAAACAGAAATCAGAAGAAATCTTGTCCGAGGAACAGGCTGGCTTTAGACCAAAAAGAAGTACCTCAGAACAAATCTTCAATATTAGATTACTGATCGAAAAACATCTCCAGCATCAACGCGATTTATATCATAACTTCATCGATGTCACAAAAGCCTTCGATCGAGTCTGGCATGAAGGCTTATGGCAAATAATGAGAAAATTCAATTTTGATACCAACATCATAGATATCATTGAAGCACTATACAAGGACGCAAGCACTTCTGTTTTTGCAAGCAATGACATTGGAGAATTTTACAAAACAACTGTAGGAGTTTGTCAGGGATGTATCCTGTCCCCCGTGCTTTTTAATATATATCTAGAACATATTAATGCAGGAGGCTCTCTACGATTATAAAACAACCATATCAATTGGAGGTCGACCTCTTTGCAATCTACGTTTTGCTGATGATATCGATCTTATAGCAGGAACAGAATCAGAACTTCAAGACCTTACCTCTAGACTGGAGAAAGTAACAAGAACGTATGGGATGGAAATAAATATAGAAAAAAACAAGATATTGGTGAATAGCCATAAGAAACATGTTCCGACCAACATTACGTTAAATGGGCAAAAGTTAGAAGAAGTGAACACCTTTAAAATTCTGGGGTTCACTTATGCAGTGATGGAAGATCAAGTAAAGAAATCAAGACAAGGCTTGAGATGGCCTCAGCTGCCATGACAAGGCTGAATGTGATCTGGAAAAGTAACATCAGTTTTCCTGTGAAGATCAAATTATACAAATCACTTGTATTATCTATTCTCTTGTATGGGTGTGAGGGCTGGACACTCACTGCAGAAACGGAGCGAAGGATTCAGGCTTTCGAGTATAAATGTTATAGAAGAATTTTGCGCATTTGCTATAAAGAGCACAAAACAAATGTCTATGTTAGAGAGAAAATAATCACGTATGCAGGTGATGAGTTCTGATTTTCGGTCACCACGTTGATAAGTGCTATTTTTGTGATATTGCTCGTCCAGTCACAATGTAAATAAAGCTGGTATTGGTGTAGATGGTCAACTCAAAACCGGCACAGTGTAGGGCATACAGGTCACCTTTCCCAAAACGTAATGAGGCCCCGACAAGGATGTAATGTTGACTATGAGTGTTAATGTGAGTGTCAGTACGCGAATGCATGGATTGTTCTGAAGAGTTGACTAGAAGATCAAACACTCACTCACACGTAGTTAGAAGTTAATGATGCAGACTACTGTGGTCGTTTCATACTGTTTAATTGGACGCACACACTTGGACAGTACGGGTATAGTTACAGGAAAACAGGTCGACATGTATCATCATACAGTTGATCAATGGTCTACAATCTTAAGTTGGCATTCATGTTGAAGAACATTACAATGGAACATCCGTAGATAAGCACTTAGATTTCCACTGTTTATAAATATAATCATCAGGCTTTACTGACCGATCATGTCAGTTAATAAATAATGTTCAAGCATGACTCCTAGACAGAACCTCTTTTCTAGCGAAGATTCCTTTAGGTAAAGTTCAGCAAATATTTCTGAAGACAATGTTAACCCACCAGTATTGGGTTTTCTTTATAACTGTGATCTCTTAATCATCACCTGATAATAAGGGGGATCCCTGTTCTCTGATCGATGATCGACAAAAAATATAGGATCCAAAATGGCTTCTGGTTCCGGTGAGCATTACTCACTATACAGATGCATAGTAAAGCTTCAATAAAGGCTTTGTTCATGAACACAAATGTTTCTACAAGAATCAGCATATTCTTTCATCATAACTGCTGCATACAATCATATTCAGTGCTGCTAGGTAACATGTCATCCCGACATATTGATATAGATAATCATCATGTAGACGTCTGCCCATCTAAGCCTAGCAAGGAAAAGTTCAGTAAAAAGTTCTTTTACCTGGGCATGGGAAATACACTAGCAAAACACATATGCCCTCTCCTGGCGTTACAGAATAAACACTGGGGAACTCATAGACTTAATAATCATATCAGAAACTATCTTCTTCCCCATAATAGATCACAGCGATCAACAAACTTCGGATTGGTCTCCGACATGGCATTCACCAGGCATTCCATCATCACGGAAGACCCTTTTTCCTCTTCGCATGCGCAGAAACTGCCTGACCCCATAGTTCAGTACACGGAAAAATAGTCCCACTTAGACATACAAAGATATCACGATATAAGACCGAATCGTCTGAAATAGACACAGAAAGTATCAATCAATCATGGGTGATATATCTTTGACCAGGAAAGCGTTTTGATTCTAAAAACAAATACTTTCCCTCAGACAAATAACTATTATAATAACTACATACATTGCCACTGATAAAGTTGATAAAGTTGGATTTTTATTCCCGTTAATGATATCCACCAAAAGATAGATATAAGTGGATGGAAGCAGACATCATCATCATCATCAGTTGATAAGATCTCTATGGTGTTGTTTGCTCCACTGTAGTGTATGGAATGTCAACTTGACCTACGCAGTGGTGTGTAGACATGGATTGAGTGTATAATGTGCGAATGATAATAAGGGTTCGTGTTGTTGACAAATGTTCTTTTCTCACACTCATGTATGACTGGAAGTCATCGACACCAACGACTGTGTACCTTTTCTAAAGTTTAATTGGACGTACACACTCGACAACACAGATAGTGACAAATCACAGGTTGCCATAATACATCATAGTACAGTGGATAAATGGTCTTGCAATGTTACATGGGCACTCATGTAGAATAAGTGTATAATGGACTGTCAGTAGCCAAGCACTCAGTATCGCCCATACATATATATCATCTGACTTCACTGACTGAGCACGTCAGCTTATAAACAATATTTCAGATGGCTTCTAAACCTAATCTCGTCTAGCGACGATTCTTCAACATAATGTTCAGCACATATTTTTCCATATAATAATATTGAACCGCTAGCAATGGGTTCTCATGTGTAGCAGTGATCTCTGGACTGATCAAGCGATAATACGGGCATCCCTTTTCTCTTCTTGAAAGTCACTACATGTTTTGGTTCCAAGATGGCTTCACTCGTGAGCTGTCACTCACGTTTGGATACAGATAATGAATCTGTCCTAAAGTTAGTCATTCATAAAACATTTCATTGCTCTGTAGATTTGATCATGAACAATTGACTGCAATCTACAGGATATAGTGCTGCTAGGAATCGAAGTCGTTTTCATCGAGTCAAATATATTCTCTTAGACATTCAAATCGTAACTATCGAAAATGGTGGCTTCGATCGAGAGTTCATAAGAGTATCTTTGATTACCTTGGTATAGGAAATATGAAACTGCCATTCCTTGGCAATACGAATAAACACTGGGGTAAAGCATACACGATAGGTTTAGACGACTATCACCTTCCCCACAAATACTGAGATCACTTTTTCCCCGGCGACAGGCCGACATGGAAAACACAGTCCCTATCAGGACGAAGCCAAATCACACCACACTCTAGCGACACATCCGCCGAATAGCCTTCGACCTCTCTAGAGACAACAGAACATATAGTTCGACTTAGATATGTAAAGATATACAGATATAAGACAGACTCGTCCTACTCAGACAAACAATACACATCAATTCAGGCCATAGATATTCTGAAGCAAGAACAATCTATTATTACCCAAACAAAGAATAAATCGCAGAGAACTGGATTTATCCGCGGAGTTTGATCGAAAGAGCCGACACAACTTTCAAGGGAAGTAACTCAATAATGACTTTCCCTTAAGCACTATTTTGCTTTCAAAATATTTGCGAAGATAACAAGAATACCAATGTATAATATTGTAAGATATCAAAGACTGCACGTAACAGTCTTCAGTAATCTGTTGGTAACAGCAGGCCACCAAGAACCACTTTTGTCAGTAGCGAAACGTCGAATGCTTGCCTAGTTTGGGCATGTAACCCGTCATGACTCCCTTTCGAAAACGATCCTCCAGGGAACAGTCGAAGGTAAACGGAGAAGAGGAAGGCAAAGAAAATCCTGGGCTGATAACATCAACGAATGGGCAGGGCACGGTTTTTCGACACTTGTACGCATTGCTGAGGATAGAGAGCAGTGGGAGATCCTGTCTGCTGATGCTTCCACCATGGCACCCCAACGACCTATGACGGGTTACGGGTTGAGATGATGATGAATGCAGAGAAAGATTTGTCAGTGAAACAACTTTGACGTAACATATCTGTACTGTACACGTGTTGCTGGAAATGATCTTTTCTATCTTCACATCTGCCGTTCTAGAAAATGTGCCGGCTTTGGCGGTAGCCCAACTTACTCCATTCGTAAATACAGCCCTGATGGTAACACAACTTTTGTGTAAATATCACAACCCCAAGATGTCGTCAATTTCTTTCATTACCATTTAGATCCGCAAGGAACATAGGCCTTCAGTATACTTATGGCAGTTTTTCTTGTTCCGTGCTATCAGCTCAAGTATTCTCAAATCTTCCTCGTCTTTTTCATTTATGATTCCATTTCTATTCTCTGTGTGATCTTCGGTCTATCTCCCTTACCCTGGCATTCCAGAACAAAGGATTGAATGGTATAAAAAGGATTCCTCATTGTGTGTCGATCCATCCGCAGCATCTTCTTTTCATCTCTTGTTCCACTGGCACTTATCTAATTGTTGTGATCAGTTCCACATTTTGGTGATCTTGTAATATCACTTCAATTCTTCAATTCTACGCAAGCATCCATTGATTAAAGTCTATAGCTTGCTGGTTGTCGTTTTTAT
The DNA here is from genome assembly GCA_024509875.1 of Oreohelix idahoensis. Classification (NCBI taxonomy): domain Eukaryota; kingdom Metazoa; phylum Mollusca; class Gastropoda; order Stylommatophora; family Oreohelicidae; genus Oreohelix; species Oreohelix idahoensis. The sequence continues at coordinate 209,219 of JAMPIV010004039.1, forward strand.
TGTTCTCCATGTCTCAAAGCTATAATTAAATAATGTTATTTTATTTTTTTCGAGCAGTTCATAATTCAAATTATAAGCTTGTTCTGAGAAAGTTAAATTGTTTAAGATTTCAAAACACAGATCTGTTCAGTGACGGTGAACTTTCGGAAGATTTCAAAACATTGATTTGTCTGTGACAGTGAACTTTCGGAAGATTCAAAACGCTGATTTGTTCTGTGACAGTGAACTTTCGGAAGATTCAAAACACTGATTTGTTCTGTGACAGTGAACTTTCGGAAGATTTCGAAACACGTTTTTGTTGTGAGAAAGTTAAATTGTGGAAGATTTCAAAACACTTATTTGTTCTGTGACATTGAACTTTCGGAAGATTTCGAAACATGTTTTTGTTGTGAGAAAGTTAAATTGTGGAAGATTTCAAAACACTGATTTGTTTTGTGACAGTGAACTTTCGGGAGATTTCACATCACTTTCATGTTGTGAAAAAGTTAAATTGTGGAAGATTTCAAAACACTGATTTGTTCTGTGACGGTGAATTTTCGGAAGATTTAAAAACACGATTTTGTTGTGAGAATGTTACGCTTTATAAGATTTACGTAGCATGAGTTTGGTCTCAGAAAGTTAAATTTTGGAACATTTATAACGAATTTGAGGCGTCGATCAGTTCCATCAACACAGACATAATGAAAGTTGTACAAATAAATCTTATATTCCGTTTAAATACGGGTAAGGCGTATCTTAAACAACTGGAACACCTGATTGTTGTGTTTTTCTGTTTGTTTGTTTTTTTTTTTTCTTTTTTTTTTGTGTGTGTTACGTAGCGTCGTTTCAACCATTATCAATGTGCATGGAAGTGTCGGTTATATCGAAACGCCTTCCTTCAGTGTGATATATTTCCTATGCATATGTTTTGTACTGTTCTTTGTTAATTCTCAGTGAAGGTACTTTGTTACTTACTATTGCTTGCTTTATTGAAGGCTATGTATGAAACTTAGAAGTCAACCTGACGAATTTTTCTCTTTTAATCCTTCATAATGGAATAATCCTCGCATATAAATGATATTTTCTTAGGATGTGGACGTCTCGAACATTTTAAATCGGTCTTTCGACGTCACGAGCCCGCCAAAATTGTTTGCAAAAGCAATCGTTGTCCGCCATCTTGTTCACGCCCGTGCTGTATCTCTCGCTGAACGTGGCAACTGTCTTTATCTTATTATCCCAGGCAAGCTGTCAGACGCGTGGATCTTTTGACACCGAAGTAATTAGCATCGACAGAGATGTGGGCTAGGAGAGTTTGTTCCATTGTTCGACTCGAAAGTTTGATGATTGATGAGGATAAGGATATTGAAGATCTCTCTAACAAGGCACGTAAACATGCTTTTGCTTGCAGGAAATCACCGACACTAGCAAAACATGACACAAGTGAGGCTGCACTTTGTTATTTTTGTCATACTTTTATTTCAAGTCTTCCCTTTTCTTTTCTTATTCTTCTGCTAATTCGTCTTAATATTCATCTCTGTCGTCCCATTGTCATTTGAGTTGCTTCTACTTCGTGTAGCAAAATCATTAAGATCTTTAGGTTATTTCTTCCGCCATTCTAGCGTTAAGAGGGGTGAGAGGGGGTGTTCTGCCCCGGGTCACATTCAGAAGGGGGGAGGGGGGGGGGAGGAAGTGCCGTCGGACACCATTATGACAATACTAACTGCTAAGGGTATACGTACTTCCAAGAGAATTTCTTTAATGGGAGGAGGAATGGGCAAATAAAGGGGGGGGTGTCAAAGGTAGAATCCGCCCCGGTAGCTAAATACGTTAAGTACGTGTCGCGGGTTCTCTCCCCTGCTCTGCAGTAGTGGTCCAACACTGGCCAAACTTTTGAGTACAAGGATGAGTGTTTTCAAAGCTATTGACCTTCGCTCAAGATTACTCTTGGCAGAGATATAAATAGACGAATGGTGCTTCTTTTTCAGGGCGTCTCACAGGAATTTTGACGAGTGGCAAGTATAACAACTGAGATAATCTAAGTTGCTAAAATTTGTTATTCTCTGCTCCTTTTGTGAGGAACAGTTTTGTCTCGTATTTTCTGAGCCCCCCAGCTGAAGATGATTCAGCAAACTATTGATTTTAAAGCTCTCTCTCTCTCTCTCTCTCTCTCTCTCTCTGTGTGTGTATGTGTGTGTGTTTTAAAATGAGTCGCACGGGTGCAAATTTACTTAATAAGCGATAAACTCTAGATTTATATTTCCATATAAACAGGTTTAATAATGGACAGAGTAAAATTAATAAAATTGATTCTATCAGAACAAAACAGTTAAATTTGTCTTCATCTGAAGGTCTTAAATGAAGGAGGGAGGAGGTAATAAAATAAAAATGTCAATTTGCTGTGCTAGTGTTCTACTTAACTGGAGGTGGCGGTGGGGTCCTTTGGAGTCTAGTTCCGTCACTGCTGGTTCCCTGTATAGTTCCTTCTCTTCAGTCGAATGTTTTGGCAGCAACATGTCCCTTGCAGCAAGGCTGAGATAACTACTCAGGTTGCCTGGGCAAGCGTTTTCAAGACCCGTCTGATGTAGTTGTGTAGGGTCGACTCTGGCAAATGGTTCCAAAAACCCAAAATTGGGCGAATTTACAGACTTGATGCACAGAAATGGCCGTAATTTACTGCAACTAGTTGAAGATGCAGTTATCCCTCAGACAGATGACGTACAGCGTACTGAATCCTTCTAACTATTTTCCCATGAGGAGGTTCCCAAGACTTGGGCTTCCGGTATTATTATGGGAGTTTTACGCTCTCTAATATTAGCAGCTATTCTTAATCCTGTGGTCGGTCCTAAATGGAATCCCATTTACGAGTTCTTTTTTTATCTGAATGCGATCTCCTCTGACGAGATAGGAAAATGCAGTGCGAAATGCTTTAGATTTTAAACTTATTTTCCCTTCCCATACGCATGACTTGAGGTTCTGTGAAAAAAAAAAAGGGGGGGGGGGGGGGCAATCATAAGTAAGTTTAATTTAAAATTCCAATACCAAACCAAGTACCAGTAAGGCGTCTGATTTTGGTAGGGGTTTCCCCTATTCTCATGTTCAACATTATTGCATGACAATATAAGGTACTGCCCCATATATGTTTTTTTTTTTTTCAAAATCATTATATCAGGCAACCTGCCCTAGATTATTATTACAGATAATCTCTTCCAAGGCTGTACTTTCTTCTTATCTTTGTTTATTACAACAAAGTCGTCGGGGCGGAAGCAATTACGAGGGGCGTTCAGAAAGTAATGCACCACATCGTTTTTCTCAGGAGCTGTTTATTCAAAAAGCATGAAATTTCTACACAATGTACATGGATATGTCATGTAAACATCGGTATTATTCAACGTAATCCCCATCAACTTGTACGGCTTTATGCCAGCGCGAAACAAGTGCATGTATTCCTAGCCCGTACCAGATTTTGTCTTGATCATGTAGCCATTTCTTCGCTGCATGAATCACTCCTTCATCTTCAAACCTTGTCGCACAAAGTGCATCTTTAAGTGGACCAAATAGATGAAAATCGGATGGTGCCAAATCGGGACTATAGGGTGGATGGGGTGGTGCAGTCCAACCCAATTTGGTGATTGCTTCCCGTGTTGCCAGACTTGTGTGAGGTCGCGCATTGTCGTGAAGGAGAAGCAGGTCTGCTGGATTCTTGTGCGGCCGAACTCTGCGAAAACGTTGATTGAGTTTTTTCAATGTCTTAACTTAATGTAAGCTTGCGAATTGATTGTCTCTCCTCTTGGCATAACGTCCACAAGAATCACACCTTCAATGTCCCAAAAGACAGTGATCATGACCTTTCCAGCTGAAGGAATTGTCTTGAATTTCTTTCTTCGTGGTGATTGCGGATGATGCCTCTCCATTAACTGTCTTTTTGTCTCAGGTTCAAAATGATGTGCCCAGGTTTCGTCACCTGTAACGATCTTAGCCAAAAAGTTCTCTCCATCAGCATTGAAACGCTCCAACAATTCAGAAGAAATTGCTTTCCTTTGCAATGGGTGGTCATTTGTGAGACTTCGAGGAACCCATCTTGCGCAAACCTTAGAAAATCCGAGAGTTTTTATAACTGCATTTGCACTACCAATGCTGACTGACAGCTGTAAGGCCAATTGTTGAGTAGTGATTCGCCTATCAGTAAGAATAATGCCCTCAGCGCATTTCAACATTTCTGCGTTGGTGGCTGTGGCAGGACGTCCACAGCGCGGCAGATCAAGCTGCTCCATATCTCCACTTCCTGATTCTTTGATTCTCTGAATCCAGCGACTGACTGTACTCCTGTCGACTGCAAAACTTCCATACACATCACATAGACGCTTGTTAATGTTCACAACAGTTTCCTTCTCTGTAACGAGAAATTCTATCACAATTCGCTGTTTATAACGCAAGTTGCCAACACGCTCCATTTCAACGGTTTAGGGCAGCCGTATTATTTGGCCCGTTGCGGTGCAATTTGGTGCACACAATTGGCGCATGCCATATTTGAAGTGTGCAAAATTTCATGCTTCTACCTTCATTATTACCTGAGAAAAACCATGTGGTGCATTACTTTCTGAACGCCCCTCGTATATTATTCCTCGTGCTCTAATATCCCTGACGCAGAAATATGTCTACACAAAGTACAAGTCATGCTTGCCAAATTAGCACATAATCTTAAAATGTTATCTGTTGTTCAAATTGATAAAAACCGGACAACATTGTCTTGTTGCAAGTCATATCCACGAATCAAACATTCGTTATCTTTATTCTTGGACACAAATTTGGGTTTGTCGCCGTTTGCCGCAGTTGCAAAGAATATACCTGCTTATCTATTACTAGTTCATCTGGCTTAAACAGTAATGATGTCTCTAAATGTAGACTTGGGAGCCGCGGTAGCGCAGTTGTTAGTGCACTGGCTTCCTAGCTCGGTGGTCCATGGTTCGATCCCCAGTTGAGGAGGGATTTTTTTTAACCGTGAACGGCTCCGGGGTCGACCCAACCTCATGAATTGGTACCAGATCAACTCTGGGAAGATTAAGGCGGCCGGCGCGATGCTGACCCCATCACCCCTAATGTGCCCATGGTCAAGAAAATATGGGCCTAACACCATATTCCTAATATGCCTCAATGGACGTGTAACATGATCCTTTTTTAAATGTAGACTTAATCGGTCTAGTGCTGGCGATTAACAAAACAAGCCAACGTGGCTACAAAAGCAGGTAAAATGGTTAGATCCGCCGGGTTGGGTGACGAGGTCAAGATAATATCACTAAATGAAGCGAGAATTACGACATGGGGCGGGTGAGAAGAAAGAGAAAGAATTGCACGGAAGAGGGTTGAAGGATGTCACATGCAAATATAATGACTGAATATATGACTCGTCAAAGTACACTTCCTTAAACAGACTTTCGCTGCAAGATAAATTTTATATTATATAAAGTTCAGTACCAAAGACATGGTCATTGCTAGTAGTACTACCAGTGATATATGTGATAAGAGGTTTTGATGTTTCTAAATATAGGCTATCCTGGACAAATAGATGTATCAGAGGATACCAGGATAGTGCCAGATAAGAGACTGGGCTTATAAGTAATACCCGCTTCTCTGAAAAGAGCAAGGGTGTATAGACAATCCAGGTGAGGTCAGACTATGTAAGTTCCCAGAGTAAAGACTGATGATGAAGTTCTCTGGGTCCCTAACTGTCACCCCTTTAGATCTCACCAGGACTAAAGAATCTGTGTGTTGTGTTATGGCAAGGTGTCTATGGTAATGTATTAAATGTATTTAATTTCAAAATAGAACTTTAACTCAATGAAAATTAAGTAAATAAGACTGTTTGAAAAGTTTAGATATATATAGAGATATATACAATTTAATGTTCCTGTACCTCAAACTTTTGGAGTCAGTGTCGTGAGAAATTCTAAATCCACATATATAAATTAAAAAGGAAATGTAAAGCCTAACGAATTAATTCAATACAAGGAAAGAAGAATGGTAAAAGAACAGTGCGGTCACAATAGCGTACGCCTGTGTTATAGAACGTCATACTAGTTAAACAAGAAATCCAATTTTTCTACTTCGTCTGCAAAATTGTAACGCTTTCACGTTTGCTAGTAAAGCCTACTGCATCAAATACACGCGTTTCGAAAAATAAAACGGGTACTGTGTTTCTTAGAAAACCTTGAGATAGACACACTGCGTAATGACCTAGATTAATATTCCATTAATGCTACCCCACGCGAAAGGCATGCAGACTTGCTTTTTTTCAATTAAACAGGGACAAAAAACACTGCCAATACGAGGTTAGGTTTTAAAAAACATGGTTAATGCTTATTAGGAAACATGACACAATACTGTTTTACGTCTGAAATCCTGACATTAGCCTGACAGTACAGAAGACACCCCATCGTATAGAAGTGAGCGGGTGGTAGAAGAAAATACATATTTTGAACGCAGCCACTTAGCTCCATTAAACTTATATATTTGGGTGCCTTAGGTCTTGCTGACAAAGAATATGTTAGGTGTTAAGCAAATAGTCTAATAATTAACAAATTATAGCCAAAATACTATAGTGGTGTTGTCTGACAACACAGGATCATATTTGCTCATAATGGCGTGTTTGGACACTGCTTTAGAGGAAATGAGGCCACCACGTTAAATCCGATTTGATTGGTTAGAATAATATGTAAGGCGAAACATGATTAGTCGATTGCAAATACTATTTTTGGTTGTTAATGGAAACGATAGTAAGGGTACTTTTTCTCAAAAGCTTTTGTAAACATGGTCTCATTGGCTAGATCATTTAATATAGTCAATTAGGAGCGTCAGTTCAGTGCCACTTTTTAAAACTTAGTAAAAGCAAGTGCGTTGAGATCCAGCTCATTTTTTTTTTCTAATAAAAGCCTGGGACAGAGGCAGATCGGAATTGTGCCATAACTCATCGCCAGTCAACGTATTTGTTTAATATTTCTTTGAATTGTGGTAAGCTAGACATATTTGATATCTTTTAGATGAAAATTGAATGTGAATTGATAAATTTATGTCTGTATGTGTGTGGTTCAGTAACAAACATGAGGCAAAGCCTAGATATTGCTCTATCATGAGAAAAACTTGTCGGAGAGGAGTATAACTGCATGGGATTGCCAAATAGTACTATGACACCTATCTTATTGAATAGAAGGAATTAATGCTGGAATTGCAGAGGCGTTGTAACCATTAGGGAGAGGAATACTGCTGTATATTGTTCATGAGAAGCTAACAGTTGGCCTACCGCGCTGAACTCGGTGTTTGTTATGTATTGTGCTTCAGTGTGGAAATAGATTATAAATTAGTTCTGAAGTAGGAGGTACAACCTTCTTGTTTCAGGGACCGTGGTACTAAAGTATTAAAGCAGCACCTGTTCTGAGTTTTGCTGAATCCAGAGGCTGATAGCATACTCCTTGGTCAAGATATCGACCAGTGTTGTTTCTCAAGAAAACTGTGAAGCAAGCGAGCATAGGAGACTGTTTCCTGCCGCCCACACAGAAGTTAAGATTACGTTGGCCAGAGCAGCTCAATCTTGTGTATACCCCCCTCTAACAGTGACTTTACATTAAATCAAGAGGGACATTTATTTGTTTCAAATAAAAAGAAACTGTGAACCTTTCCAATATTATTTCCACCAGAAACAAACACTTGAAGTCATGATGACAAACAACAACCTAGCTTGAAAAGCCAGTATTACCTCATAGTACTACATCACTACTTACACACATATTGTAATAATAATATATGTCAATACAAAGATCCTATCTATAAATTGTGTACATACAACTTGTGATTTCATTTGATTGTGATTCCTGGTTCACTTTGTAGTTGAATCAGGATATCTATTATTGAAAGGAATTAATACATATTTTAAAAGTAACATTGGACTTATTAAGATAGTCTTATAGAGTGTTCTATGTATGTGAGTGTCACAGTGTTGTAAAGTATTGTGGATTAAATTAAATTGTTTATCTGTCTGTTGGTTGTTGTGAACATACACTTCATCACTATCATAACCCTAGACATTCAACGTAGTCATCATAATATTCCAGAATAAGTCTGACTGAGGTCTAAATGTGGTAGCAAAGTAAGGTCATCTGTAATACACCACACTTATTAGATACAGATACCTTCACAGCTGATCTCAGTCAGTACACTAAGTCCCCTATAAATATTTATATCATCCCACTTTACCACAGTCAGGAATTCTCAAATCAAGAAATTTGTATTTACAACATAGAAATAAATATGTTGGACACTCTGTCCATGTCTTTTAAACAAAAGAGGTCACTGAAATGTCTACACCCAGTTCTTGTTTCTATGCTTGATAATACCACTATTCTGTAATTGGAAGGTCTGTTGTTTTCATCCCTCCAAGGTTAAGTTTATTGTGTGGAATTAGATTTGAATGAATTATCATGTGCCTGTGGTGAAGGACTTATCTTGAACTTTATTGATACAGGTGGCTCATAAGTATTTAGGTTCACCAAAACGTTGTGTCTCCTGGACGAAGATGAGGAGTTTAGCTGCAGGTTATAGTATGAGCATTCAACTCCCTCGTGTTCTTCTTCCTCAGGTTTCTGCAACAACTAGGTCTTTGTAATTCAACCTGGAATAAGAAGGAAAATTTCCTCCCATATAGAGCTTGTTTATATTAATTCCACACCTAATCACTATGAAAACTTACCTTGGTCAGTCATGTGTGCTGACCATTCGCACCAGACCTTACATTCTGTTGTCTACAATCAGTTTTGTGTAATTATTCTTCTTTAGTGGTAATTCAACGCCACTGTCCATCATACAGTGTGTGTCTTCCATACAGTAAGCAGGGGTGTACAATACATATCTTGTGACCTGTTGATTATTTCTTTCTAGTATTCTATACATGGTTTCACATGTTATGTGAACAATGTGTCACTCCCAACGGCAATATCAATTTGTTTCTACTGCACTTACAGTCGCAAAAACTATAAGGCCAATTGGCAAATTTTTACACATTTTTTTTCACTCCGAATAAAACTGCTTTAGGCACCTTCCTACTTAGGTCGTCGTGACATACAACACATCCCGTTTGGCAGTATCGAAATAAAATATGGCTCACAGCCTGTGGCCTACATGTCAGTAAAATATACAAATTAAATTATCTGTCTTACCCCCAAGTAAAGAATCTTCACATACTCAAGCTAACAGTCAGTAAAGGCTCTAGCCCTTGTGCACACAGAACAGACGGCAAAGGCTTGTCCCTTCTGTCTTTTCAAGCAGGTCAGCTTGGCATGGAAGCTTTCGATTTATGGCGGACTATACAAGACGAGGTTAATTTTTATCACCCTACCCCCAACCAATCGGATGACGAGTTTAAAAAATTAACTTTTCCTAGGCTATAGAATTAAGCATTTTAAAGTGTGTTTGTCTAATCTGACCGAATTTGTTTATTTTATATCATAGTTATTTGTGAACCGATTTTAATTATCAAAAGTGATAATTAAACGGCCAATTATTCTCTATCGTTCTATATAGATTTCCTTTAGTTATTCTTTTGCATTCAAATGGGGTTTTTTTGTGATTAAATTTGATCTTAACCTGATGTGAAAATATTACTAAATTAAATTTTTCTACATCAAGATAATTTTGTATGAGGGAATCTCTATGTGTATATGTTAAGCAATACCAGCGCTATAATTTGAGATATCTCTTGCATTTCAAGTATCTTTAGTTATCAAGAAATAAATTATTTAAATTCGGTCAAAAACTCAAAATGGGTATTATTTCTACTTCAACCAAAAATTTTCTTGTCATTACAAAAAAGAGGTAACGATTTGATTGGTTGTTAAATTTTACTACGTCCATCGATAAATATTGGGATGGGTGTATGAAAAAAGGGGGGGGGGGGCGGGGTGGTAACTTTTAGCTTGTTTTCTTAGAAAAATTCAAATACTCTTAGTTAAATGTTGGCGGTAAATTTGACTAGACCCTCAGACAAATTTCAAATACTGTAGTTATTTATAGATTTAAAATTACGATAGCTAATTCGTTTTAAGCGGGGAATTTGAGCGTGTTGTGATACGGATTCACTTTACTACATATCTCCCCCGTTAGAAAAGCGCGAACCACTAGTGCAGCTTTCATATCCGTATACAATCACGTTCAAATTGACTTTACTATGCCTTAGGGTGATCCTGGATTCCTGCAGGTGGGTGCCTACTCAAGAAATCTGCCCCAACGTTCTGCGATCCAGGAATGTACTCAATAGTAAACGAGTAAGGTTGTATGAGAAGAGACCACCTTAACAATCGTGCATTACAATGCTTTGCCTGAGCAAGGAAAACCAGGGGCTGATGATCGCTTTGGACCACTGTCGTGGTTGAGTGTAGAGTATTTGTCGAGTTGGACAACAGTAGCGAAATCGACAAGGGATAGTGGACTGACAGAGTTATAGATTACACACACAGAAAGGTGTAAATAGGAGATGGACTTGAGACAACCTGGAAGAAGATTTATTCAAAGGATCTCTCTCTCCAGGCCTCAACTCACTTTTACTGTCTAAGCATCTCTTGCTCTCACTCTTTTCTCTTATCATACATAGAGATTCTAGTAAAGAGCTAAAAATACAAATATGGATGGAAAGGTCGTGAACAGCGTATTAATAAAGGTGTAAACTTTATTAAAGAAGAAAAAAGCATGGAATTAATGCATATCATCACAACAACATAAAATTACATCAATAATCAACTAATCATCAATAGTCATCAATAATCATATACACCAACAACCACACACACAGATCACCATTTATAAAACCTGTAGAACACAGAGAGATGAAATAACTGAGTGTCAGCCCGTCCGTTTTCGGGACCATATGAAATAGCTCCAGTAAGTGGTTTTTTCGTATATATCCTCCATCGGTGATGGAATTAACCTGAATAAAATCACTGTATAGGCGCTATCATTGGTGATTCCTCCCTACTGGCGCGAGGTGGGCTGGAAGACTCTATTTACCTTCTGTTTACCAAAATGAATAAACTGCGTGGCAGTCCGTCCGTTTTCGGGGACCAGATGAAATAGTCCAGACAGTGTGTTACTTGTAGATCCTTCGTGAGGGACTATGCCTACAAAACTGTCCTTGTTGGTACTATCATTGGTGACTCCCCCCTACTGGCGCGAGGGGGGCTGGGGGACGCTGTTTATCTCCTGCAGACCAACTGAATGAACTTAGCGACAGCCTGTCCGCTTTCGGGGACCAAGGGGAATAGCTCCAGTAAGTGGTTTTTTTCGTATATATCCGCCATCGGTGATGGAATTAACCTGAATAAAATCACTGTATAGGCGCTATCGTTGGTGACCGCTACTCGCGAGAGGGGGGCTGGAACTCTGTCCATAGATGGCTGCTCATACGTGCGAGGTTTTAAGTATCCAGAAAATACACCAGAAGAAGTCACTTGAGGACAAAGAGACCCAGGCGCGCTTATCCGGCGCAAGGCTCCGCTTGGCTGTAAATCCTGTTTAAACTGGTTTGGCTGTGGTTTGCTGAGTGCCCCGTTTAGGCACAAAAAAAGGCGGGTGATATGGAATTCTGCTATAGGCATGCTGAGCGGGTTTGATATTCTGGAAGCCGCAATGCTCTGGCTGGTAATCCAATAGGCGAGTAGAGAACTACTACTGCATTTGGCGATTCCAGATTTTGCGTTGGCTCCGTTGCACTGCGTGAGCTTAACTTGGCGTTGACAAAAAGGGGTTTTTGATTCAGGAACGGGGTTGACGATTCGTTGCTAGATGTATACAGAAACCCTCTAGATCGAAGAGTATATGACTTTCTTCGCCTGACTGAAGTCTGCTCTAGCGATTCGGTCTTCCTGAAACTGAGACCCAAAAAGAGACACCCTTTTACTTCAAGCAAATAATAAATCACACTAACTTTATACAGAAAGTTTCGCTCCGCTATGGGATTAAATTTATTGTAGTTATTGCTATGATAGTTTAGGGCTGTCTTTAACCATGTCTCCTGTTCCTTAAAAATATCAATGATCAACACGCGCCCGCATAGGCTTAATATCTTTTGTACACCCATGTAACTGTCATTAAATGTTCTGACAGCAAAATCTCCTCCTCTTCTCCCAATCTCAACATACAGGAAACCTAACCTGTAGTTACAGTTTAATGAATATGCTTATTCATCTTACAACATTAAATGAATTTACATAAACAGATTACAGCATTTGACATTACACAAATAAATCGTATGTCCCCTTTGGAAAATATATTAGCATTCCACAAAATGAGTACAAAGAAAATGCAATGTTCTTGCTATAATAATACAGTTGTGGCTAAATCATAAGATATAATTATATCTATGCCTGGTGACTGCTTTCAGTGAAAGTTATAGACTAGTGCCTAGCCACACAAGTAAGCATAAAATGATCCTCCCTTGCCACTAGAAATATCTATCAAAAAGGAATAAGCGACTATCTCCTATAATTCAGAGTTATTACCTGCATCTCACTATTCAGTTTTAAAGTGAACAATCCACACCTGACATTATCTTACAGAAATGACAGTTAATTTTTGCTGACTCTTAACCCAATGGTAAGCATTCGTGGACTGATTCTACGCCTAATATCTGTTATTGTAAGTTTAACATTTAACCCATGATAAACCGTAACAGTTTAAGCACCACTTAATAGGCCGTAGACAGCGCTACCTTATCACTGAATAAATTACTAGGAGAAGTCCTCAGAAATAAATTCACTTTCCTAACAGATATATAAAAGCTAACATGAATCTAATATATTATAATTATAAGATATGTCAACTCACCCCGAAAATGACTAGAACATAGGCAAACACATTCTAGTACTGTGTTAAAGTTTGCCTTATCTCATGATGGTCATCTACGGGCCAGGAAAATTTACGAATGTCTTTGTCTATTAAAACCAGTCTACTCTTATAGATCACAAGGGACGCTCCCCCCGGACACCTGGCCTGCATATTTCTACAGAAGTTCGGCGAAAGACGTAATCTAGAGTAAGACAACAGAAATCGTGCGAAAGTTCCCCAGGTAGAGAAATGCATAACATTATGCTCTATCTTGTCTAAGGGGCAAAACTCAAAGACTGACCACGGGTTTGTCTCCCCCTGTTTCCAGGATGCATAATATTATGATCCGAAGCAGCATTCTGGAAGCCAAACACAGGGACCCTTTCGCTCGTGATCAAAGGCTTTAAACGTAAGAGATATTCCCCTGGTCAGACCAGGTGCGGCTTAGATAATATTATCGTTCGCTGACCGCTACAGGCCGGAACGTAACCAAACCTCGGGTGGGGTTTGAGAAGGTGAAAAAGTTTGGCCACGAAGGTAGAAAATGAAAGAAAAAGAAAATACAAAATGACGAGGAAAACCAGGACATTTAAAAAGTAATCAAATTATGGACAAGATGGTAAAATAGATTATCGGTCACGTGACAAATGCCCCCCCTTTTAAAGTTCGAGGAATACGGACAAAAATGACAGTAATTTATCTTTTCCATCGATGTCCGTTACATGTCGTAAGAACCTTCTATAATCATAACCAAAATCGTATCCAATTTCTGTCAGTACTGTATGACTAGCTCCGAGTTCATTTCTTTTCTTCCCTCTGTCTAATAGACGTTCAGCGAATGAGATTTTGTGAGGCCAGTCGGCGCTGACGCCCTTCGTTTCCGTGTGAACCTGATCTTGGTTACACCATTCGCTGTGCCTGTTTATGGTCCGGAAAATTATCCGCACCTGTTGTGGTTTTCGGCCCTGCCTGAACTCACTGGCCACTGCGTAGATAATCCGCCTGTTATGTGCAGTGTAATCATTGATGGGCTCAGGCTGCTTATGTATATATTTACCTGTCACGGGCGTGGCCTTGAATAACCCTCTATAGCTGCAGTCTATAGGGATTTTTCGCGCGCGTGTAACCCTAGTTGGTAAATAAAGCCGTTCGTTGGCCGAAGAAATGCTAGCATTTTTCTTCTGCCTCTCCACACCTACTCCCCTGTTTCGGTGGGAGCATTGATCAATCTTCAGACCTGTGCCGTCTAAAGGTGGATCTGGAGCTTTCCTTGCCTTGCCAGTCACAACTCTGGCTTGGTCAACGGAAATGATCAAGTTGCTCTGTAATGGCCTGGCGGAGGCGACTACTTTGCTGTCCATCAGTGGGGTGGCGACCACTGGAATAATGCGATTTGAATGAGAGAACTCAGCTGCCTGAAGCAGAGAGTAATCGATCGCATTCTGGGGTTCTACTAAATCATAACAGATCTCCGTAGCTTCTATCCGTGTAGAAAGATAGGCAATATCTGCGAGTTGCAGAGTTTGTTGAGTCGCTTTACCATTACTAGCATGACGTGAGCCAAGGCTCTCAACAATGGCTCCTTGTACAGTAGTAAGGCAGCTTTTCTCACTGTCTTCTGCCCTGAGAAGTGTGAGAGACTGAAATGGAATACCAGGGATCCCTTCGCCTGGAACCCTGTGTCCACCATAAACGTCAACTTTGCCCTCCCCTGAGGAAGTTACTGGCGTCAGTTGAACTTTGTCCTGCAATGCGAGATCCACTTCCTGGTTGACAGGCTCCGCAGTCTGCATGCAAAGGACTGGACGGTTTGAGATCCCGTTAGATCGCGAAGTGCTCGAGAAAAAACTCTCGGTGTGTTTTTCCAAAGTTCCTTGGAACGGTTTGGAAAGTTTAACCCTTTCAGCAGGCGACTTATTCTTGCACCTTTTAAGCTCAGGGTGATAAGAGGAGCGGCGCCTCCATTCTAAGATCGCTGAGTTGGAGGGATGCGCCTCTGCATATGGTTTTTCGCTGTCCTGCCTGGAATCTTGCGAAATATAACGTGATAGGGTGTGGCTCCCTTTTCTCGACGTCACGTGTCGGTTAGGTGCTGCTCGGTCTGGAGCGTGAGAGGCTCGGGGTTCGCCGCTTGCCAGACGGGAACAATCCGTATTACAATGCTTGTTAGCACCTCTCTCACCTTTGTGCAGTTTCCATGCCTGGGAACGTTGCGTAATTTTCCCCGTGGCCTTAGGTCTGCTATCCCGACGTAAATTCTTTCCTTGTTTGGGCTTCGGATCCAAGTCCAAAGGAAAGTCAATTTTCTGGAGTTGGGGTTCGGTTTTAGCAGGCAAGTTTTCTTTCATGGGCGCAAGGTTTGCAGGGGCGTTGACCGTTAAGGGCACAGTAGAAGGGGAATTAGAGTGACTACATTTAGTATCTGTTTCCACCCTCCGAATTTGGCTATCCAGTTCATTCATTCTGATTTGGTGTAGCCTGTCCCTTTCATGTCGCTCTATTTCCAATTGCTTATCCCGTTCTTGTTGCTCCATTTCCAATTGCTTGTCCCGTTCTTGTCTTTGCTTTTCCCTTTGCTTCTCATCTTCTATCACTTCTTCTACATACTGTCGGGTGAATGCTTCACTCTCCCCAGTTTGTTTACAGGACCATGCAAAGATTAAACGGCTGTCAAACCAATTGTCTACCTCGCATTAATCCTGCAGGCTTACTGCAAATTCTAGAAAGGGCTGGATTTCGCTATCCTTGTACTCCATGTACTTAGCTACCTCGAGGGCAATCCTATGCACTTTATCTAGATCGGCCATTATATCAGGGTGAGCAAACACTATAGAAGAATAGAACCTAGAGATCTTAGTTACCTAGTCCACTAGATGCTGATTAACTTAATAGTCAATAAAATCTAGGCTAGCCTGGGAAGTTTAAAAAACAAGAAAGTTTGTAGCTACTCTGATCAACAAGCACAAACCCCAAAACTCCAAAAAATGTAAATGATGTAAAACTTATTACTATCACTTCACCCCAGTTCTGTCAGTACTAAGCTATTGAGAGGATTGGTTACTATCATCCGAATGAACACCCTCCCTTGGTACAGATGCGAGCTAGTAACTGACTATCTGTAGCTTCTTATCTCAGATTAAAGAGCTACTCCTGAAAAAAATATTAACCCTTAAAAAAAAAATTTCTGACTTTTACAACAATAGTCGTCAGATTTGTCAACCAAAAACTCAGCAGTGATACCATCAACCTTTACCAGCTGTCTCATGTGTAGCATGAACAATAAATGTAACTTAATATTTATGATTGCTGTGGAGAAAAACGCTGTTCCGACTTCCTCCAAAAGAAATAGTTCGATATGTCTAGGGGAAAGAAATTCCTATAATCTGCAGAACACTAGACTCTAAGAATCGGGATAGAATCTTGTGAGAGATTCCTACCAGACTGCAACCTCATCTGTTGCGATTGCTGCAGATGTAGTTCAAATTCCGCGGCGAGACCCCATTTGTCGTGGTTGAGTTAAAGTGGTATTTGTCGAGTTGAACAACAGTAGCGAAATCGACAAGGGATAGTGGACTGACAGAGTTATAGATTACACACACAGAAAGGTGTAAATAGGAGATGGACTTGAGACAACCTGGAAGAAGATTTATTCAAAGGATCTCTCTCTCCAGGCCTCAACTCACTTTTACTGTCTAAGCATCTCCTGCTCTCACTCTTTTCTCTTATCATACATAGAGATTCTAGTAAAGAGCTAAAAATACAAATATGGATGGAAAGGTCGTGAACTGCGTATTAATAAAGGTGTAAACTTTATTAAAGAAGAAAAAGCATGGAATTAATGCATATCATCACAACAACATAAAATTACATCAATAATCAACTAATCATCAATAGTCATCAATAATCATATACACCAACAACCACACACACAGATCACCATTTATAAAACCTGTAGAACACAGAGAGATGAAATAACTGAGTGTCAGCCCGTCCGTTTTCGGGACCATATGAAATAGCTCCAGTAAGTGGTTTTTTTCGTATATATCCTCCATCGGTGATGGAATTAACCTGAATAAAATCACTGTATAGGCGCTATCATTGGTGATTCCTCCCTACTGGCGCGAGGTGGGCTGGAAGACTCTATTTACCTTCTGTTTACCAAAATGAATAAACTGCGTGGCAGTCCGTCCGTTTTCGGGGACCAGATGAAATAGTCCAGACAGTGTGTTACTTGTAGATCCTTCGTGAGGGACTATGCCTACAAAACTGTCCTTGCTGGTACTATCATTGGTGACTCCCCCTACTGGCGCGAGGTGGGCTGGGGGACGCTGTTTATCTCCTGCAGACCAACTGAATGAACTTAGCGACAGCCTGTCCGCTTTCGGGGACCAAGGGGAATAGCTCCAGTAAGTGGTTTTTTCGTATATATCCGCCATCGGTGATGGAATTAACCTGAATAAAATCACTGTATAGGCGCTATCGTTGGTGACCGCTACTCGCGAGAGGGGGGCTGGAACTCTGTCCATAGATGGCTGCTCATACGTGCGAGGTTTTAAGTATCCAGAAAATACACCAGAAGTCACTTGAGGACAAAGAGACCCAGGCGCGCTTATCCGGCGCAAGGCTCCGCTTGGCTGTAAATCCTGTTTAAACTGGTTTGGCTGTGGTTTGCTGAGTGCCCCGTTTAGGCACAAAAAAGGCGGGTGATATGGAATTCTGCTATAGGCATGCTGAGCGGGTTTGATATTCTGGAAGCCGCAATGCTCTGGCTGGTAATCCAATAGGCGAGTAGAGAACTACTACTGCATTTGGCGATTCCAGATTTTGCGTTGGCTCCGTTGCACTGCGTGAGCTTAACTTGGCGTTGACAAAAAGAGGTTTTTGATTCAGGAACGGGGTTGACGATTCGTTGCTAGATGTATACAGAAACCCTCTAGATCGAAGAGTATATGACTTTCTTCGCCTGACTGAAGTCTGCTCTAGCGATTCGGTCTTCCTGAAACTGAGACCCAAAAGAGACACCCTTTTACTTCAAGCAAATAATAAATCACACTAACTTTATACAGAAAGTTTCGCTCCGCTATGGGATTAAATTTATTGTAGTTATTGCTATGATAGTTTAGGGCTGTCTTTAACCATGTCTCCTGTTCCTTAAAAATATCAATGATCAACACGCGCCCGCATAGGCTTAATATCTTTTGTACACCCATGTAACTGTCATTAAATGTTCTGACAGCAAAATCTCCTCCTCTTCTCCCAATCTCAACATACAGGAAACCTAACCTGTAGTTACAGTTTAATGAATATGCTTATTCATCTTACAACATTAAATGAATTTACATAAACAGATTACAGCATTTGACATTACACAAATAAATCGTATGTCCCCTTTGCAAAATATATTACCATTCCACAAAATGAGTACAAAGAAAATGCAATGTTCTTGCTATAATAATACAGTTGTGGCTAAATCATAAGATATAATTATATCTATGCCTGGTGACTGCTTTCAGTGAAAGTTATAGACTAGTGCCTAGCCACACAACTTACTTACTTACTTACTTAGTCGTTCCCCTTCTACCGTGAGGTGTAGAGGTTTGGAAGAGAGAGCGCCAGACTATTCTATCGGCTGTACCTAGCCACACAAGTAAGCATAAAATGATCCTCCCTTGCCACTAGAAATATCTATCAAAAAGGAATAAGCGACTATCTCCTATAATTCAGAGTTATTACCTGCATCTCACTATTCAGTTTTAAAGTGAACAATCCACACCTGACATTATCTTACAGAAATGACAGTTAATTTTTGCTGACTCTTAACCCAATGGTAAGCATTCGTGGACTGATTCTACGCCTAATATCTGTTATTGTAAGTTTAACATTTAACCCATGATAAACCGTAACAGTTTAAGCACCACTTATAGGCCGTAGACAGCACTACCTTATCACTGAATAAATTACTAGGAGAAGTCCTCAGAAATAAATTCACTTTCCTAACAGATATATAAAAGCTAACATGAATCTAATATATTATAATTATAAGATATGTCAACTCACCCCGAAAATGACTAGAACATAGGCAAACACATTCTAGTACTGTGTTAAAGTTTGCCTTATCTCATGATGGTTATCTACGGGCCAGGAAAATTTACGAATGTCTTTGTCTATTAAAACCAGTCTACTCTTATAGATCACAAGGGACGCTCCCCCCGGACACCTGGCCTGCATATTTCTACAGAAGTTCGGCGAAAGACGTAATCTAGAGTAAGACAACAGAAATCGTGCGAAAGTTCCCCAGGTAGAGAAATGCATAACATTATGCTCTATCTTGTCTAAGGGGCAAAACTCAAAGACTGACCGCGGGTTTGTCTCCCCCTGTTTCCAGGATGCATAGTATTATGATCCGAAGCAGCGTTCTGGAAGCCAAACACAGGGACCCTTTTGCTCGTGATCAAAGGCTTTAAACGTAAGAGATATTCCCCTGGTCAGACCAGGTGCGGCTTAGATAATATTATCGTTCGCTGACCGCTACAGGCCGGAACGTAACCAAACCTCGGGTGGGGTTTGAGAAGGTGAAAAAGTTTGGCCACGAAGGTAGAAAATGAAAGAAAAAGAAAATACAAAATGACGAGGAAAACCAGGACATTTAAAAAGTAATCAAATTATGGACAAGATGGTAAAATAGATTATCGGTCACGTGACAACCACGAAATGCCTACCATACAAATAGATCTGGAATTTCCTTATTGCCCAAACTAAGGCCAAACATTCTTTTTCTACAGTTGAGTAATTTTGTTCCCCCCTGTTCAATTTGTGGCTGGCATAAGCAACGGGGTTCAATTCTCCGTCTGGCGATGAGGACCTTTGTAACGACGTGGCTCCCAATCCCACATTACTAGCGTCCGTTCTCACCACAAATTCCTGACTCACATCAGGTAGTTTCAATATGAGCTTACTGGTGAGTTTTTGTTTCAGCTCATTATATGTCAGCTCACATTCTGCCGACCATTCTATTTTATCTGGCTTCCCTTTACGAGTTAGGTCTGTCAGAGGAGCACACACAGACTTAAAATTCTGGATATATTTTTGATAGAATCCACAAAGTGAGACAAAAGATCTCACATCCTTCTTCGTTTGTGGTCTAGGTGCTCTCTGTAGTTTTTCTAAGTTCTTAGGATCAGAGGTTATGCTCCCCTGATGTACAGTATGTCCCAGGAACTCCAATTCCTTGCATCCAATACAACATTTGGTGGGTCTAGCAGTCAGATTTGCCTCCCTAAGTCTGTCAAATAACATATTTAGGGAGTCTATATGTTCCTCAAACGTTTCCGTGGCAATGAGAATGTCATCCATGAAATTGGTAATACATGGATTTTTTCAGAGGATTCAATAGTTTTCTCATCATTCTAAAAAAACACACTCGGAGCATTTTTCAATCCAAAAGGTAACATATTGAACTCATAGTGCCCTTCCGAGGTGCTGAAGGCCAGATAAGGTCGAATCTCAGGCTTCACTGGAATCTGATAATATCCCTTACTGAGATCTACCTTGGAAAAATATTTTGCCTTATTCAATCTGGCAAACAGTTGATTAGTATCAGGTAATGGATCCACCTGACTTTCTGTGACAGCATTCAGTTTCCTGTAATCTATGCACAGACTATGTTCCCCAGAGGGTTTTCTCAACAACACCACACTGGAGCTATGAGGAGATTCACTGTGAGAAATAATTCCTTCTTGTAATAAATATTTTATCTCTCCTTTTAAAGCTTGCTCTTTAGCGAATGGGATAGTATAGGCTCTCATACAGATGGGTGTTGGGTCTAGCAGTTTCATATCATATTCCAACAAGTTAGTGTGCCCTGGTCTGTCCGTTAACACGTCTGTATGATTTTCCAGAACCTTTTGAATCTTCTCCCTCTGCCCTTTTGTCAGAAGATTGCTAACTTTTACCTGTGCAGGAGTTTTGCATGGTTTCAGGGGGTATTCATAAGAGGTGAGTGGTTCATTTTTCATTTCTGTGGCTATGGCCAAGGTCATTAAATGTGCACCTTCCAAAACTCTTCCATCCTGATATTTCTTGAGGAGGTTCACATGATAGACTTTTTCCTTTCCTTTTTTGTCTATCTTGTAATTAGTTCTAGATACCTTTTCTAAAACTGTATGGACCTTGCCATCCTATCTGAAGTTTGTTGCTGCCGCCGGGTAACAGAAGAAGCACCTTCTCTCCCACAGCAAGCTCTCTATCCTTCGCTTTCCTGTTATAATACTCAGCATGCTTCTTTCTGGCTTTTCTCAGATTATCATTTGCTAGTTTCCAGCCAGTTTTTAACCGAGTGGTCAACTCGTTCACATACTGATATGATGAGGTTACAGTCTCTTCTGCCTTCTCATGTGTCCATGTCCTCAATAAGGTTTCCAATGGACCTTTAATCACTTTACTTGAAGTTGGTGAAAACATGTTACGCCTCTGCCTAGATCTAATAGCCTCACATATGCATTTCCCGCCTCCTTGAATGTCTTTCTTTTTTGGTTTCAACATGTCTATCTAAAAATGTGCTTCCATTATCATGTGAGTAAATGAATCAAGTCTTCTATTTTAAGATTTGGACTTCTTAATGATGGCTCTTAATAATGACCTAAAGCATGAGTCAGCGGCTAGGGACAACTTACCCCGGCGGTTGTAATTTCGAGTTTTCTGGGGGTAAAGATCTTCTTCTTCTTCCTCGTTCGCCCTGAAAAGGACGGTGGTTGCGTTGTGTCTGTTTACGCCGTAGCTGTGATATCTGCATCTTTCGGTCGACACATCCGACTTCAGCACGGCATTTTTTAGGGACCGGGTTTGCCTTCCCATTTCGATCCGTACTCGCTCAGCCAGACTGCACTGCTGCAGACTGTTTCCAGGACCACCACGTGGAGGTGGAGTACGGTCTTGACCAGCTCTGGTTCGCTGGTCCTGATGCAAGCTGTCAAGCTATGGGTCGCTGACTGCATTCACTATTGCTGCATCTTTGGGTCCCAAAAAGCTAAACAACTTTCATAAAAGCAAAGAAGTGTTCATTAAGGAAAGCCAGCAGTGAAACGGATATAAGTGATATAAGGTTCAAGAATGCCAATGGGAACACATGTATTGGGATTCAGTGTTACTCAAATACTAACAGCAGTTTCCCGAAAAGAAAAGAAATCTTCCGATAATGAAAAATTTGCACATTTATTGCTACATTTGTAAAATAATCTGATTTCTTGTAACGGTGCACTTTAGAGAAGGGGGGCAATTCGGTAAAGAAGATAGGCTAGCAATAATACAAATTATGATGACGAAGTCTATAATGAAAGTATGCAAATGCTGCCTGTTGCTTGCATATTTTGACGCACATATTACAAAAATCGATATGGCTATTTAATATGGGAAAAATATAGACATTCATTCATTTGTGTATGAAAATGCTGTCTATGGTAAAAGCGAGAGAATCCATGTTTGATTCACACTTTTGATTATAGGAGTAATCGTTCTGGATATTGATCCGGCGCAAGGATATTGCTCTTACGTTTGTACTTATTTTTTAGGGCCAGAAAATATATTAATTTGCTTATTGTGTTTATGGCCTGAATTCATATGTATTACATATTATTAGTACAAGTAGAATCAGTCCTATATTGTATATTTTGGATGGGTAGGAGGGACTAGATTCTTGTTATTCCGGTCTAGCGGAAGTATGAGTTGTCTTGACAAGTCGTGATGAGTTCCGATGTACCGTGATAATGGCGGGTACGCACTTTTCAAAGGGCTGGTAGATTCTTAAGGAAATATAATTCATGAAGTGGTTTTCTTCTAAAGGAGATGGTATCTCTACTATAGTTTATGTTAGAGACTCTCCTAAGGTACGGTACAATGTATAATTCGGACTCCATGTATTGCCAGACCCTATTTTGATGATCTCATGTCGATTCGACCTAGATGGAACATTGTGCTTCGTATCGCTAGGGTCGTGTTTTGTATCGACGAAGATGACAGACTTTCCTGCAGCGGTTATGGCTACGTGAATTAACCTGATCACCGTAGAGCTGTATGGAAACATTTATGAAATCAGTTATATACCCATTATAAATTAACTCTGGCTTATATTCTCCTTCCTATGAATGAGTGAACGACAACTCAGGGAGGCAGCCATGTTAGATTTCGGTCATCATATGTTTTGATCACTGCCAAGAGAACAGATTATTTATCCTATTATCGGACAGTGACAGGGAGATCTCAATCTTGCTAGAAACCCCCCCTTCGTGGTTTCATAATATATACTACAAACTATGGACGTCAAGTAACTTTAGTTATTTACCGATCTGCCTTCACTGACGCGTTTATAATGTATCATGACATTGAACTTTTGATGTACTGCCCATTATTTCTGAATGTGTCATGACTTCAGATCTGCTATGTATACCTACAAATTGATATGTCAACATACCATGATGTACTCGTATGTCCCAGTGTGTACGTCTGAATAAATTGAGTAAACAAAGATTCCAGCAGTCTGCATTGGTGCCTTGTAGACACATGTGTATGAGTGGTTATATTGGTCAGCACACGAACAGTACACCATTCGCGGTAATCACACTCTACACTTCTACTTCATACATACACCATCCTGCGTCGGTTGGAGTGACCAAGTTTAGGGCCTGCTTCCCCTGGAGCCTTTGCCTTCCCTAACTCAGGACTAGGGTGAGTTACCCATTTACAGCTGGGTAGACTGGAGCATGCCTGATCTCAACAACACACCACTCTTCCTTACAGAGCATACCGACTGACACTTTACAGAGTGGAAAGAAGAAAAGAAACTTTACACTGCCTTCCATAATAAGCTGGATATTTCAAGACCTCACAGCTGGTATTTGGGGTAAAGATCAATAGTAACAGTTTTAATTTAGCCATTAAACTAGCTAGGATTAGAATTAGATCCAGTTTGTCTTTTATAGAAATATAACAACTAGGGTTTTCGTTAGTTATTTTTTTTAACAACAAGTACAGCGTATCTCCTGTAGGATATAGTTACAGCGACTTGACACGGGATATTGGTCAAACCTAGTTGCCGAGCGCTGACCTAAATCGCCATTTTGGTATAAGCGCCTGAAACAAACATGCACTGATGTCGTCGCACAGGTAAAGAAAAAAAAATGGTTTCAAGGATCCACTTTTTAGTAAAAGATATGAAGGATTGCTGATTAATGATAACAGGCCATCGACGTTTATTCTTTGCGATAGAATTTATGGAACATTTATTTATTTATTTATATTAGGGCAGGGATTGATTTAAAAAAAAATATTAATCGATTAATCGAATGTATTTAATTGAAAATTAATCGATCAGTTTCGAACAA
Source organism: Oreohelix idahoensis (assembly GCA_024509875.1). Taxonomy (NCBI): domain Eukaryota; kingdom Metazoa; phylum Mollusca; class Gastropoda; order Stylommatophora; family Oreohelicidae; genus Oreohelix; species Oreohelix idahoensis. The sequence goes on from JAMPIV010004039.1 coordinate 233,434, forward strand.
TTTAATAAATTTAAAAACAAATCAAATAATATTTTATTTTAATGACTAAGTGCTTTACTTATTTTACTTGTTTCAATTGAAAATGGGTACTGCCGTAGTGGATGAGAGATGGAGAAGAGGTCGCCCCAAATCCATCATGTCACATACATAATAGCATGCAAAACTGGGAAACATAATACATGTAATATAGGTTGCTATATGCAGTGCAAGTGCCAATTGAAAGTTGAAGTGCACATAAAACAGCGTACTGTGCCGTGTCATTTTACGCAAGACCCAGCGTGGATTATGACAGAGCGACAAATTTGTAAGGTGGAAAACTCCACAATCCCGAACCAAATAGTCAAAAAATTGTAGCGACAAGTTTATAAAAATGCTTACAGAATCATAAAACATTCACATATGTATTTCTATTATAGCTAGACCGTTATTAGTTAACCTCGCCATGATGTTGTGAGTGTGATATCTTCTAGTTTTTTTAGGATTTAAGTGGGCTGGATTTTGTTTTAATATGTTATCTTTTCCCCTAAGGAAATCTACAGCTGACAAGAGGCGTGACTTTTAGCAAGGACGCAAACGGCGCCAATGTATGTTAGAAATGTTTTTCAACAATAGTTTAAGTAGTAGAGAAGTCAGCCTTCAGGGCTACAAAAGCCTTAAATCCCGCGCATTCTATTTAACCTTTCAGGTTTAGAGAAATATAGAAAGCTGCTATCAGAGTGGAGTGTGTATCTTGTAATATTGTATTCACATGCACGTGACAAAGATAATTCGCCGTGATGTTTGTGTAGCTGTTTCTTATATTTGTGAAATGTAAAACTCGTGTGTTACTGCGCTAGACAGATTACTACCTGGTTTTTTAAAATAACATCACAACTTATCATTGTTGGTACAATTTCTTTCTGAGGTTATCAGACTTACATACATCCTCGTGAAATGTCTGCATGACCGGGTTGGTTGTGTTTCAGAAGTGCATGTTTTTGACCCACAATTAGCAAAGTTTCTGTGGGGTAGCTTTTAATATGCTGTAATATACACTTTGAGAAACACGCGGCAACCCGTTATTTAAAAAATTCCGACCCGGATAAAAATGTTTTCGGTGCAGCACTTTTTGCATTAGCTTGTATCCAAGTGTTGGGTAGTATAGAGAATTAAAGCTAATTCTTAAACCTCCTGTTTGTTCCTAATTATTTATGGTTCATAAAAAGGTCAAGGTTGTCCCACGGCAGATACTGTTGTAGGAGGGGCAACTACTCTACTAGGTTTTAGCATTATGCGATTTGATGACCATCTTCCTTCCTCGAAACCTTTGTCTTCACTAACTCGAGAGTAAAGTGGGATACCCATTTTTACAGACACATGGACTGGAGCCTGGTTCGACCTGGTTTTGATCAGGGTCCCTTTGCCTCGAGAAGCACATCACTGTGCCAGTCCGACGAGCTCATGTTACAGACCGTGTAATATTGTTGCTAATAGTTGCACGTGAATCTGTCGTATACATGTTTCAATATTCGTGGCTCTGAAACATCAGACTCGCAGTTAAATGTGGCAGTTTTTAAAGTGACTGTGCGATGTCATCAAATTGATGTGGTTTTCATGCATTCATCAATATCCCCCTTCAGCTCCCCAAGGAGCATAGGCCTTCAACAAACTTATGCCAAGTCTTCTTGTCCCGTGCCATCTGCTCAAGGTCTTTCCATGTTTTCTTCATCCCCTTCAAGTCTCCAGTTCTCTTCTCCGTGTGTTATTCAATGCTTGGCCGTACCATGTTCGTATGAGAATAAAATACGAGTATTATACGTTAAATTATTATGCGTAAGTACTGAAAACTTGCTAAGCTTAGTTGCCGATGGTCGCAGCAGATAAGTTTATGTGCCCATTTTCGAAATGAAAGGTCTTGTTGCTTCTGTAATTTGTGCTCGATATTAGAATACAAATAAGTAAATTAAATTGCTTTTAGTTTTAGCTGCCTGGCTTCTGTAGGACAGCATAACATATTTCAATTGGAGATAAATTGTCAGGTTTTGAAACATTTGATGCAATGAAGCAACGTATGTCAACGTACGGAAGTTGTACTCGTATAATACGTCATTTTTCTTCAAAAATACAATACATATCATTGCTGTTATTCTATCTCCCTCTGCCCCTCTTACCCTGGAGATTCTTTTTCTTCTTCCTCGTTCGTCCTGAAAAGGACGTTGGTTGCGTTGTGTCTGTTTACACCGGAGCTGCGATATCTGCGCTTTTCGGCCGACACATCCTACTTCAGCACGGCATTTTTTGGGACCGGATTTGACTTCCCTCTTCGATCCCTACTGTCTCAGCCAGACTGCAGTGATGCAGCCTGTGTCCAGGACCACCACTTGGAGGTGGAGTAGGGTCTTGGTCAGCTCTGGTTCGCTGACCCTGACGCAAGCAGTCAAGCAATGGGTCGCTGACTGCATTCTCTATTGCTGCATCTTCGGGTCCCACCCTGGAGATTCCAGAATAAGGACTGCCTAGTGATGGCATCGACAAGTTTCCTCAGTGTGTGCCCTATCCATCTCAAGCATCTTCTTCTCACATCTTGTTCCACTGGCACGTCGCCCTAATACTGCTTTATTCCATCTTCACTTTTGGTCTAAAAAAAGACCTGAACTTATAAATGGAAGTCAAATACAGTAGAACTCCATTTATCCGAACCCCAATTATCCGAACATCCAATTATCCGAACACTTTTTCCAGAAAAAAAAATCAATCGCCACCAGTCACTTTAGACTACATTTCTGAATCTTTTCATGCGGCAAGCTTCAAATGTGTGCGAACAATTTGTAGAGGATGGGATGGGCTAATGGTCGGTCGCTTACGTACAGGAAGTCAGTTAGATCATAAAGTCAGTTAATATCTGGTTTACCAATCCAGTTGTCGTGAAATATTCTAATCCACATATATAAAGTATCAGGTAAATATAAAGCCTAACAAATAAATTTAATAAAGAAAAGAGCAATGGTAAAATAACAGTGCTGTCACAAAGAATGTACTCGAAATCCCCCTTTGTTTTATGCTTCGTCTGCAACTTGTAACGTTTCCACGTTAAATATAAGCCACTGCATAAATACAAGCGTTTCCACAACACATTAAAACGGGTATTGCATTTCTAAGAAAAACATTGAGAGGCACACTGCGTAATGACCTAAATTAATCCTAACATTAATTATATTACGTTACCAAAACGAACGAACAGATGGACTAAAGGATAGAGAGAAGGGAGGGCTGAAAATCAGGAACGCATGCAAAATTGAACACGCGTCTCGCTATTAATGCCACCCCAACAAGCGTAACGCGATACACACTTACTACTATCACGCGTGTAAGGCCACATGCACTAACTTTATTTCAAATCGACAGTGATAAAATTCACTACCCTTCCCAGAGTTAGGTTTTTAAATCCTGAAAAACTCTTATTAGAAAAGATGACAATAGATGGGTTTACGTTTGAAAACATTACAGTACCCAGACAGCACATCTTCGAAACAGGAGGTAGAAGAAATTGCATATTTTGAACGCAGCCACTTAGCTCTTTTAGATTTGTATATTTGGGTTCCTTAGGGCTTGCTGACAAAGAATATGTAAAACGTTACGCAAATAGTCTAGGAATTAACAAGTTATAACCAAAATAAAATAGTGGGGATGCCTGACAGCATGAAATCATTTCTGCTCATAAAATTTTTTTATAACGTGTTTGAAAAAAAAACCTTGCGTACGGAAATAGCCTACCATGTAAACTCCAAATTGATTGGAGCGCAACAAATATAAGACTAAACACGATTGGTCGGACTATAAATACTATCTTTGGTTGTTAGGGGAGACGTAGGAAGGTAAAAATTTTTCAAACACTTGTCGAAACGTGGCTCCATTGGCCAGACTCGCTGATATAATCACTTAGGAGCGTTAGTTCGAGACCACTAGTTCAAATAAGCTTGATAAAGCAACAGTGCGTTGAAGCCAGCTCATATTTTTGCTAAATAAAAGCCTGGAACATAAGCAGATGGGAATTTGTGCCAGTATTTGTGCCAGAATTCATTGCTAGTCAACGTATCTGTGTTTATTCTATGAATTGTGGTAAGCTTGAAACATTCAGTATCTTTTAATGAAAATTGAATGTGAATTGTTAATTTATGCCTGTATATATGTGTAGTTCAGTAGCAAACATGATGTAAAGCCTATAATGCTCCAGCCTGAACAGAAGGTGTCGGAGGAAAGTAAAACGGCATGGAATGGCCAAACAGTACACTGACACCTAGATGATTGACTAGAAAGAAATAATGCTGGAAGTGCAGAGTCGTAGTAACCATTAAGGAGGTTAATACTGGTATAAAGTATTTCAGATGAAGCTGACAGTTGGCCTAACGCTCTGAACTCAATGTTTGTGGTGTATTGTGCTCAGTGTAGAACTAGAGTATCAATTAGTTATGAAGTAGAAGGTACATCCTTCTTGTTTTCAGGGATCGTGGTCTTGATGGTATTGAGCAGCACCTGGTCAGAGCTTTGCTGAATCCAGAGACGGACAGCATACTCCTTGGTCCATTTAGCTATCAGTGAGGTGTCTCCAGAGCCCAGGGGAGAAATCGAGCAGAGGAGTCTTTTCCTGCCGCCATCACGCAAGATAAGCTGATGTGGCCAGCTGAGCTCAAAATTATGTACCCCCATCTTAAAATGACCTTGTAAAAATAACATTAAGAGGGGAATTAAATTGTTTTAATATCAGGAACTGAGAACATCTCCAATACTAGTTCCAATAAAGACAAACTATTGAAGTCATGATGACAAATACCAACAGAGCTTGAACAAAACAAAACCAGTATTACCTCATATTACTACTACACAACTGACACACATAGGATACTTTTAATAATATATGTCATTACAATATTCATATTGATAAATTCTGTACATATAACTTGTAAGTAAAATTGATTGTGATTCCTGGTTCCCTTTGTATTTGAATCAGGACACATATCCATTCATGACAGCAATGAATACATATTGTTATTTGAAAAGTTATCAGTGACTCCTTTAAGATATCCTTTAGAGTGTTATATGTATGTGAGTGTCACAGTGTTGTCAAGTGTGGTGGAATAAATTAAATTGTTTATCTGTCTGTTGTTGTTATGACTTACACTTCATCATACACATACCCTAGACATACAACGTAGTCATCACACTATTCCAGAATAATTCTGACTGAGGTATACATATGTGGCAGCAAGTAAGGTTATATATAATACACTACTCTTATTAGATATATATACCTTCACAGCTGATCTCAGTCAGTACACTAAGTCCCCTATACATATTTATAACATCCCACTTCACCACACCAGTGTACGTGTGCGTTCTAGGCAGAACACTGGCTAAACAGACAGTTCAACTTAAAATAATTGTGTCTGCTACTACAGCAGAATAATTTTGGTGTACAAGTATTTCTCTGTGCGATATGGCATCTTCCAGTAGGCCTAAAGCATATAAAAGGAACCGCAATGTTTTGTCAATTGAAACGAAAACAGAAATTATCAAGAGACTAGGAAAAGGTGAAACTGTGTCTTAACTTGCGAGGATTTTCAATGTTGGGAAAGCTACCGTCTCTGACATCAAAAGTAACAAGGATAAAATTATGAGTTTTGCATCGAAATTGGCTAGTGAAAATGGGTCGAAGAAACGTAAAACCATGAGAAATGCGAAATATTTGAAATTGGAAGAGGCTTTGTATATATGGTGTCTGCAAAGAAGAAGCAAATCGGAACCTATCTCTGGCTTTCTATTGTGTGAAAAGGCACTTCAGTTCAACAATCAACTTGACGGTCCTCCTGACTTTAAGGCTAGCCAGGGATGGTTAAGAAACTTTAAATCTCGTCATGGCATACGAGAACTGGAGATTCAAGGGGAATCTTTATCTAGCGATGCAACTGCCGCTGAAAATTTTAAAGAAACATTCTTGGCTTTTTTGGAAGAAGAAGGTTATTCACTCGAGGATGTGTATAATGCCGATGAGACTGGCTTATACTGGAAATCATTGCCTCAAAAATCACTTGCATCTCAGCGCGAAGCAGCTGCCCCTGGGTTTAAAAAGTGCAAAGAGAGAGTAACAATTTTGGTAGCCGCAAATGCCAGTGGAAGTCATCGTTTACCGGTGCTAATGATCGGCAAAGCCAAAAAACCACGTTGTTTAAAGAATGTGACATGTCTCCCATTGTGCTACAAAGCACAGAAGAGTGCTTGGATGAATAGTGAAATATTTCTTGATTGGTATACAAATCAGTTCATCCCAAATGTGAAGAGGTTGAGAGAACAAGAAAGGAAAACTGGAAAAGTAATTCTTCTACTGGACAGTGCGCCATCTCATCCAGAGACGGATACATTGAATACAGTTGATGCAAATTTTAAAATAATTTTTCTGCCTCCCAATGTAACAGCACTGATTCAACCAATGAATCAGGGTGTTATAGCAAAGCTTAAAAAGATGTACAAGAAGGAAGTCCTGCGTTGTTTATTGTTGGCTGAAGATGAAGAAAGTGTGGTGGCGTTTTCCAAAAAGCTTAATCTCAAAGACTGCTGCTATATGTTAGCTGATGCTTGGACCACCCTGTCACAAGATAATCGCAACAAGGCTTGGCATAGATTGCTTGGGGAAAAAGGAGGAAATGAAACTACTGCAGTGGACACAAATGATGATTGTATAAATGAAGTTGTGGAACTGTTTCAATGCCCGGATTTTCGGACTGTGACAAAGATAATGCACACATGTGGCTAGAAGATGATAATGATTCTGGTTTTCAGTTTTTGAATGACGAAGAAATTTTGTCTTTTGTGCAAGAAGAGAACCAAATATATGTAGTGACCGATGACGAAGACTCTTCAGAAGTACATGATGTACTTGTAGATTATGAAGAAAACCCAAAACGTCGACCAAGTCCTGAAGAGGCCTTTATAGCACTAGAAACAGCGATGGCTTGGTACGAGCAAGAAGATGACAGCTGTCCTACACAGCTTCTGCTGTTGAAGAGAATGCGGGACTTAGCAACCAAATGGAGACTATCCAGTTTGGTGCAAAAGAGGATTCCTCATTATTTTAAATAGTGGGCTACATCTGTGCAAGTACATGTATACGTAAGTTGCGCCTGGTTTTGAATCGTTTGTAATGTTTTTTTGAAAACATTTCTCTTTCTTAAAAAAAAAAAAAAAAATTAATACAAGTAGTACATGCACTGCAGTGTAATGAAAGATTTTGGTGATACAGTGATCTAATACAGTGTGGGTATTATTATTACAGTACAAGTAAATATGTTTTATAGTGTATTTTCCTTGTGATGGTTAATTATTTTTAGAAATATGTGTACATGTACTCGATACATTATGTAATCCAATTATCCGAACATTTGATTATCCGAACGATGCTCGGTCCCATGGGGTTCGGATAAATGGAGTTCTTTTGTAGTTCAATCTATCATTGTTCACGATATCTTGCAATTAACGTTTTGGATCATTATGAAAAACTTTATTTTAGTGTGGTATCTCCTTCTATTCAACTAGTAACCCAAATACGTTGAACGCATTTTTTCTCAAAACAAGCTGAAGTGAAGATTGTCATCAGTTTCACATTAGTGATCATATATGTCATCAGTTTCACATTAGTGATCATATCTGTCATCAGTATCACATTAGTGATCATATCTGTCATCAGTATCACATTAGTGATCATATCTGTCATCAGTATCACATTAGTGATCATATATGTCATCAGTATCACATTAGTGATCATATCTGTCATCAGTATCACATTAGTGATCATATCTGTCATCAGTATCACATTAGTGATCATATCTGTCATCAGTATCACTTACTTACTTACTTAGTCGTTCCCCTTCTACCGTGAGGTGTAGAGGTTTGGAAGAGAGAGCGCCAGACTATTCTATCGGCTGTCTTCCTCCTGGCCTGGTTCCATTCTAGTCCTCGGTCCTTCAAAGATTGTCTAATGTTGTCCTCCCAGCGGACTCTGGGTCGTCCTCGGGGTCTGGATCCTTGGCTCTTTGTTTCCCATGCTTGTCGTGGTAGCCGATCTTCTCCCATTCTGCAGACATGGCCAAACCATCTTAGTTGGGACTGTTCTACTTGGGTCTGTAGGGGGTGGCATTTTAGGCCTTGACGTATCGTCTGGTTGCGTACCATGTCTCTTCTTGTTACTTCAACCACCTTCCTCAGATATCTCATTTCTGAGGTTTGGATCTGGCTTTTATGGGTTGTAGTCATTGCCCATGACTCGCATCCATATGTCAAGACTGGGACGTAGGTGGAGCGGTATACAGCCATCTTCGTTTTCTTACCAACCTCTCTCTTGCTGAGGAATCCTCGATTTATGGCCTGAAAAAGTCTCCCAGCTGCTGCTTTTCGAGTGGCCAACTCTTCTTTGATGCCTCCCTTTCGGTCTATAATAGCTCCGAGGTATTTAAAGTGGTCGACCTGCTCCAGGACCTGTTCTCCCAGCTTAATCTGATGTCTTCTTTCTTCTCGTGATATCACCATGGATTTTGTTTTAGAGCTGCTTATGACCATCCCTCTCTTCTCCAGCTCTTCCTTCCATACTTGCAGGTTGGATTGGAGATGTGCCTCTGATTTAGCAATCAGGGCAACATCATCAGCAAATGCCAGCTCTGAAATATAGACCTGTCTCATCTTCCAGTACCCCACTGAATACTTTCTTGTTCTCTCCTTACATGCCTTGATGACATCGTCCATAAGGAGTATGAAGAGGTAAGGTGATAGGATATCACCTTGTCTTACACCAGTGGTGGTCCTGAACTCTTCTGACTTATGGTTTGCTGTCCTCACATAATTTCTGCAAGACTTGTAGAAGCTCTGTATAGCATGAATCAGAGGTGCTGGAATATTCTTTCTTGCCAAACAGTCCCAAAGTTTGCTCCAAGGGACCCTGTCAAACGCCTTTTCCAGATCTATGAAACAAAGATGGATCTCACTCTTATACTCAAGGGCCTTTTCACTCAGCTGTCTGAGTGTGAAGATTAGGTCTTGAGTACTTCGGTTTGCTCGGAATCCGCACTGGACCTCATCCAATTGTGGTTCAGCTAGGCGTCGGAGTCTCTGCTCTAGGATTCTAGAGTAGATTTTTCCAGGGACACTGAGAAGGGATATGCCTCTATGGTTTCCACACTGTCGATTGTCACCCTTTTTGAAAATTGGTGTTATTATGGCGATCTCCCAATCCTTTGGTATGGTCTTGTTGCACCATGCTGCCTGTAGGACCCTTAAGAGTAACAGGTCGCCTGATGCTCCCATGTACTTAACCATTTCTGGTGTTATACCATCATGCCCTGCTGCTTTGCCCATCTTGATTTTCTCCAGTGCTGCCTTCAGTTCTTCCATCTTTATGTCATCTTCATCACCATTGGTTTCCTCTTCTGTGCTAGTGGTTATCATTTCTGATGCTTGACCTTGCTCACCATCAAGGAGTTCTGAGAAATATTCTTTCCATCTTTCCATTACTTCCTTCGGGGCAGTAAGCAATTTGCCTTGCTTGTCCTTTATAAATTTGAGAGGGCATTGTTTTTCCTTCCTCATGTTCTTTAGGGTCTTATAGAACAATTTCTGGTTTTCTTGTGCATCTTTTTCTAGCTTTTCTCCAAATTCTTCCCAGGACTTCTGTTTTGCGGCTTGCACTTTGTTCTTTACTTCTGTTCTGAGTGTCACATATTCTCTATATTTTTCCATTTGTCCTGTTGTGTTTTTAGCTCCTAAGTATTGTTTCCATGCCATTTTCTTCTCTCTTATTTTCTCTTTGACTTCCTCTGTCCACCAAGGTGTCCTCTTTCTCTGGTTCCCAAGTCGGACTTCACCACATGCTTCTGCAGCAGCTGTCTTTATGATATCCTTGAATTTAATCCAGAGGGTTTCCAAGTCATCAGGTTGTTCTTCTGTGTTGTTCACCGCTGCAGCAATAAGCCCCTGATATCTGGTCTTAATTTCTGGCTCTCTCAGCTTGTAGGTCCTAATGCTCATTTCTCCTGCTCGTTTACTTGGTTTCTTGCGTGATGTTGAGCAGTTCCTAGGCTGAGCAACTCTTTCAGTTGTTCGTTTGATTGTTAGCAGGTAGTGATCACTTCCAATCTCTGGCCCCCTCCAGACTCTTGCATCTCGGACATATTTGAATGAGCTTCTCCGAACAATGGCATAGTCAATCACTGACTTCTCATTCTTTGTTGGTTCACATCTAGTGTATGCATGTATGCGCTTATGGGGGAACTTTGTGTTTGTAATGATCAGATTCTGCTCACTGCAGAATCTAAGGAGTCGCTTTCCATTGTCATTGAGAGTGTCTTCTCCATATCTTCCGATAACTCCACCCCATCTAGCATGGTCATTTCCAACTCTGGCATTAAAATCTCCGAGCATGATAACTTCATCTAGGCAGTCATCCACTGTCCTTTGAAGCAGCTCGAAGAATTCCTCCTTGACCTCTGCTCTCTCATCCTCATTTGGCCCATACACTATGACCAGGTTGACTATGGTTTCTCCTTCTTTTAGTTTCACAACCATAATGCGCTCTGAGACAAAGTTCCACCCCTTGATACTATCTTTTTGATTTTGGGCCACAATGCAACCCACACCCCCTTTAGCTCTTTCGGATATGGGTACACCACTGTAGAGCAGCGTGTTGCCATTGAGATCCATGACTCCTTGTCCTTTTTTCTTTGTTTCCGTTATAGCCAGGATTTCTAGTTTTGCTTTCCTCATCTCTTCCACCAGCTCCTCTTCCTTCCCATTTATACTTCTTGTGTTCCATGTTCCATAAGTCGTAGTCCGTAGTCCGTTCCAGTTCGTCGCCTTTAGAATCAGTCCGGTTTTCTCTCTTGTGTTACTCGTAATCGTGGTTTAAAGCAAACAGGTGATTGGCCTGTTGTGCCTTTGCATGGTGGAGGGGCTGCCTCCTTACAGCCTCCATGCAGGCCACCCTCCTCCTTTTTCATCCGGGCTTGGGACCGGCATTGGCGGAGTTCATCAGTATCACATTAGTGATCATATCTGTCATCAGTTTCACATTAGTGATCATATCTGTCATCAGTTTCACATTAGTGATCATATCTGTCATCAGTTTCACATTAGTGATCATATCTTACTACTTCAATCCTTCTCTTCCACGCGAGCACCGATTTATGAAAGGTGTTAGCTTTTTTATTGTACTATTTATTGTTCTCTATGGCTCAGTCATACAACAGGACTGACATTAGTGATAAAATTCGACTACATTGATTTAATATAACCGAATAGGTTGAACGGGACGCACCGCGCTAAAACGAGTCAAAATTAATTTTTAAAAAAGGACTGACATGAAATTTTATTTTTAAAATCTGATTTTTGTGTTAGACCTGATTTCTCCTGATATCCATATATTTCCCAATGCAGTGAAAGCATCTCTAGACCTTCTGTATTCTGATTATTTATAAAAATAAATGTTCGTGCCTTGATTTTGGTAATGAAGTTTTTCACTGATGTTTCCGCAGCTCATTTATTAGGTTTGTGTGTGTGTGCCGTTTTGAAGCATATACACGCAGTTTTCTGTTTTTATATCTTTGACCCGATAATTGACAGCGGGTGCACCATTGTGAGAACCCTTGTCAAGAATAAATGTGTGTTGGTCGCAGCAGTGATTAGTGCACTGGCTTCCTTGCTCGATGGTCCATGGTTCGATCCCCAGTTGAGGTGGGATCTTTTAGACCGCAAACGGCTCCGGGGTCGACCCAACATCATGAATTGGGTACTGGGGCAATTCTGTGAAGGTTAAAGGCGATAGGTGTGATGCTGACCACATCACCCCTTGTGTGTCGTATGGTCAAGAAAATATGGGCCTAACACCATTTTACCAATATTCCAGCATGGGCGTGTAACGGAATCCTTTACCTTTACCTAATCGCAAATAGCTTGCTGTGTTTTGCTTAACAGAGTTTCCTAATACACGTTCCTTTTTGCTATATCAAGAATTATGGTACAAGTAATTAATGTCCACAAATTATTAATATAAAACTAAACAACATTCATTTATAGCCTTTAATGCGTAAACTGTGAAATGATTATATACGTTACAATTATAGTAACATCTTTTAAATGTTTCCTGCTGTGTTTCATCAAGCTACCGGTCTTTTTCATGTCTTTGTTCTACGCGTTCTCATTAGAGCTTCTCAGGGAGAGTTAATTATTGGTTTTGAATAAAATTTGCGGTATGACACGTAGTAGGTATCAAGCTGTATTTGTACCTTACCCTGAGTAAGATTCGTTTCCCGAGAGGAGGATTATTTTAAAGCTTGTAAATGTAATCCCATGCGGATTTTTTTTTAAAGTCATTTTTTTAGCCTATCTATCTATCTGTCTATCTGTCTATCTGTCTATCTATCTATCTATCTATCTATCTATCTATCTATCTATCTATCTATCTATCTATCTATCTATCTATCTATCTATCTATCTATCTATCTATCTATCTATCTATCTATCTATCTATCTATCTATCTGTCTGTCTGTCTGTCTGTCTGTATGTCTGTATGTCTGTCCGTCCGTCCGTCCTTCCGTCCGTCCGTCTTTCAGACAGACCTTTCATATACCTTTCAGATGTTTGTGCATAATTATCTAATCTATTTACGGATGTCTTGCTGTGAGAAGTCCGGATTTCTTCTATAACTAATGAACTATTATGTATATTAGTCCATCTATTGCGCGCTCTCTCTCTCTCTCTCTCTCTCTCTCTCTCTCTCTCTCTCTCTCTCATTCTCTCTCATTCTCTCTCTTATTCTCTCTGTCTCTCTCTATCTCTCTCTCTATCTCTCTCTCTCTCTTTCTCGTTCTCCTTTACCAGAATTAGTTCATTAATTGGGGAATTAAATTTTTCTAAGAATCCTTTTTATACCTCCTTTCTGCCACGTGTTTCTCACCTGGCTTGCAGTAGCTCCTAACTCTCTGTATGTATAAAGTTGGTGCCTTTGATCACATCGCTTTCTTTGTTTTAACCTTTTATATAAATTTCAATTTGTGAATAATTTCATTGGCCTAACATCTCTCCACCGCACCTTCAAAAGCAGTGGTTCTTAGCTTTTTTAAGACCAATGACCCAAATTTCACAGTTAGTGAAGCACGCGACCCGTGTACCAAAAACTGACAAGTAAAAAATTAATTTCACTTAAAATTTTCTTCATGTTAAAGGTTCAATTGATACGTGATTTAAAATATAACACTGAAAAACAGAGATTGCAAATGCTTGTTGTGAAACGCATACGCAAATTCAACTAATTGGAAGGCTGGGCTAGATTCTTTGCTGCCAACGTCATAATTCTGAGAACCGTAGACAAAAGTGCGTTCTGGGATCATTTTCTACACTGGGTATATTTGTGTGTTTGTTTTCAATTTGAAGAATTCTGATTTCATTATGAAAGATCTTATTTTGTCATATAAATTGATGATGGATGAATCGTGGCCTTGTTAAGACATTTACTTGATTTAAAAGGTCAAATATATCTGCCAAATAAGCCGCGTAAAACTTCGAGTAAGGAAAAATTTAGGAACACAACAACCCCATCATAATGTTTCTTGCGACCAAAAATTGGGTTGCCACACATAAGTTGAGACTCGTTGTTCTAAAGAATTATATTTTCAGTCTTACATTTTTACACGTGATCTTTCGTCATAGTTGATCCAGGAAGCTACTGTTTGAATCTCGTTGGTATTTTCCCTAATTTAACAGCAATAATGACCTGCGCAGGGTCACCTCCATTACATTCATTTTGAGAATAAAGGACATTCTCAGTTACTGCCTTAATCTTTTTTTTTTCTTGTTGGACCCAGCCAAAACTTGAAGTTTATTGAAAACCCAATCTTTCTTCTTCTCGTCTTTGCGCTACTTCGTCTTTTTTCCTCTGCACTTGGAGACAAAATATACTACTCGTCAAAAGTCAAGGGCCACCCTATTATTTTCAATACACTTTTATATAAGCGCATAGAATGATTAAATGAAGGAAGTTTTTAGTAAAAATGGGTGCAATATCTTCCTCTGACAGTCCTCTATGCACGTTAAGCATAAAAAACAACTCAACGACAACCATGGTGATCACGTGCAATTTGGTTTGCTGACCATAAATTCACATTTTTTAATCTGTTTTCAAACTTCCGTACAACCAGACAGGTGAAGTAATCGTGCTGATTGACATTCCACGTGCAATGGCGACTTTTCGTGAACTCTTAATTTGTTTTACAATCAGCAGACTTAGGGTAGTTTCATCACTTGCAAAAACCATGCCACCGAGAAGAAGTCTTGACACCTTACAAAGAATGAGGGCTATAGCGTGGGTTGAAAGTGGTTTATCATGTCCGTGAGGTTGCTAGACGGCTTGCAGTGTCACACTCTACTATCCAAAGAATTTTGGAGAGATTTCAGGCCACAGGAAGTGTGGAGGATCGCCACCGGCCAGGTCGCCCTAGATGCACCAATAGACATGATGACCCGTTGTAGCAAGTTTAATTTGCTGGAGAGGTTAAGATGTTATAATTGAATGGTGTATTGCTGTGGAAGTGTCAACCGTGTGAGGTCAAGCTATGTAAGACCCTGAGTCTAATAGTTGATGAAAATGATGATGAATTCTCAGGGTACCTAATGCTACCTCTCTAGATCTCACACGGGCTGTATTTTATTTCTAGTGTCTGGTGTATGATGTGACTAGTGTCTAGGGGTGAAATGAAAATGATGGTACATCAACACAACACACTATAACTCACTATAATTAAAGGAATAAGTCTGTGGTTAAATTTTTGAACATTAATTCTTTTTTTGTACAATTTTAATCTGCCTGTTCTGCAATCTCTTTTGGACAGGTCTAGGAAAATGAGGAAAATATTTCTTACAATTTAATGATTAACTAAATTTGGACTCTTTGTCCGATAAGAATAATATTAATATATTGTTCCTGTAGGTGTATTCACAGACTATTCTTTAATACATAATAGTGTAAGTCATTTATAGGAGAAGCTGTTGTTATCATCATGGAGGCCACAGTAAGATGGTAAAGTACCTTTTTTCTTGGAGGCCACAGTAAGATGGTAAAGTACCTTTTTTTCTTGGAGGCCACAGTAAGATGGTAAAGTTCCTTTTTTCCAGCTAACAGCGACTATGGGGGAAAGGGGGGGGGGGGGGGGAACAGAAGAAAATGAGGCTCAGAAGGGGGCGGGGAACATGAGCAAAAATGTGTTGCGAACCCCTGCTATAACGAATATGATAGGGTGTATACCATTGTATATGTGAAGTATTAGGAAAAGATTAAGTTAAAGATATAACCTGTGACTGGATCACCACCATTTTCTTTTGCGTTCCTTACACAGTCTGGAACCACCATTGCAGCTGGTCATCTTGTAGAAACCCTGCACCACAAAGTCACGTGCTCTAGCAGCAGTATTTTCTGTGGCCATATGTTTTACGTGATGAAGTTCGCAGACCCCATAATTAGAACGTGTATCTTCTTCTCCTTTCTCGTTCGTCCTGATAAGGACGTTGGTTGCGCTGCGTCCGTTTACAGCGAAGCTGCGATATCTGCGCCTGTCGTCCAACACATCCGACTTCAGCACGGCATTTTCTGGGACTGGGTTTGCCTTCCCTCTTCGATCCCTACTCTCTCGGCCAGACGGCAGTGATGCAGCCTGTTTCCAGGACCACCACTTGGAGGTGGAGTAGGGTCTTGGTCAGCTCTGGTTCGCTGAACCTGACACAAGCAGTCAAGCTATAGGTCGCTGACTGCATTCATCACTTTTGCTGCGTCTTCGGTCCCAGAACGTGTATAAGACTGACAACCTGATATTAGCCGCTTTGTATGACATGCCTGTGGCAGAAGTAGTCCTGTTTATTGTTTGTCTCTTCAGGAGCCCCCGGGAACTACACTGGGGCATGCCATTATATCTAACTTTTTTTTGTCCACTGACGCCATGAAGAGAAGGGGGGGGGGGGGACTGAGGTTTGCGTATTTGAACCAAGTACAGTAGAACTCCATTTATCCGAACCCCATGGGACCGAGCATCGTTCGGATAATCAAATGTTCGGATAATTGGATTACATAATGTATCGAGTACATGTACACATATTTCTAAAAATAATTAACCATCACAAAGAAAATACACTATAAAACATATTTACTTGTACTGTAATAATAATATCCACACTGTATTAGATCACTGTATCACCAAGATCTTTCATTACACAGCAGTGCATGTACTACTTGTATTAATTATTTTTGTTAAGAAAGAGAAATGTTTTCAAAATAACATTACAAACGATTCAAAACCAGGCGCAACTTACGTATACATGTACTTGCACAGATGTAGCCCACTATTTAAAATAATGAGGAATCCTCTTTTGCACCAAACTGGATAGTCTCCTTTTGGCTGCTAAGTCCCGCATTCTCTTCAACAGCAGAAGCTGTGTAGGACAGCTGTCATCTTCTTGCTCGTACCAAGCCATCGCTGTTTCTAGTGCTATAAAAGCCTCTTCAGGACTTGGTCGACGTTTTGGTTTTTCTTCATAATCTACAAGTGCATCACGTACTTCTGAGGAGTCTTCATCATCGGTCACTACATGTATTTGGTTTTCTTCTTGCACAAAAGACAAAATTTCTTCGTCATTCAAAAACTGAAAACCAGAATCATTATCATCTTCTAGCCACATGTGTGCATCATCTTTGTCACAGTCCGAAAATCCGGGCATTGCTTGAAACAGTTCCACAATTTCATTTATACAATCATCATTTGTGTCCACTGCAGTAGTTTCATTTCCTCCTTTTTTCCCAAGCAATCTATTCCAAGCCTTGTTGAGATTATCTTGTGACAGGGTGGTCCAAGCATCAGCTAACATATAGCAGCAGTCTTTGAGATTAAGCTTTTTGGAAAACGCCACCACACTTTCTTCATCTTCAGCCAACAATAAACGACACAGGACTTCCTTCTTGTACATCTTTTTAAGCTTTGCTATAACACCCTGATCCATTGGTTGAATCAGTGCTGTTACATTGGAAGGCAGAAAAATTACTTTAAAATTTGCATCAACTGCATTCAATGTATCCGTCTCTGGATGAGATGGTGCATTGTCCAGTAGAAGAACTACTTTTCCAGTTTTCTTTTCTTGTTCTCTCAACCTCTTCACATTTGGGATGAACTGATTTGTATACCAATCAAGAAATATTTCACTATTCATCCAAGCACTCTTCTGTGTTTTGTAACACAATGGGAGACATGTCACATTCTTGAAACAACGTGGTTTTTTTGCCTTTGCCGATCATTAGCACCGGTAAACGATGACTTCCACTGGCATTCGCGGCTACCAAAATTGTTACTCTCTCTTCGCACTTTTTAAACCAAGGGGCAGCTGCTTCGCGCTGAGATGCAAGTGATTTTTGAGGCAATGATTTCCAGTATAAGCCAGTCTCATCGGCATTATACACATCATCGAGTGAATAACCTTCTTCTTCCAAAAAAGCCAAGAATGTTTCTTTAAAATTTTCAGCGGCAGTTGCATCGCTAGATAAAGATTCCCCTTGAATGTCCAATTCTCGTATGCCATGACGAGATTTAAAGTTTCTTAACCATCCCTGGCTAGCCTTAAAGCCAGGAGGACCATCAAGTTGATTGTTGAACTGAAGTGCCTTTTCACACAACAGAGAACCAGAGATAAGTTCCCCTTTGCTTCTTCTTTGCACAAACCATATATACAAAGCCTCTTCCAATTTCACATCTTTCGCATTTCTCATGGTTTTACATTTCTTCGACCCATTTTCACTATCAAATTTCGATGCAAAACTCATAATTTTATCCTTGTTACTTTTGATGTCAGAGACGGTAGCTTTTCCAACATTGAAAATCCTCGCAAGTGAAGACACAGTTTCACCTTGTCCTAGTCTCTTGATAATTTCTGTTTTCGTTTCAATTGACAAAACATTGCGGTTCCTTTTATATGCTTTAGGCCTACTGGAAGATGCCATATCGCACAGAGAAATACTTGTACACCAAAATTATTCTGCTGTAGTAGCAGACACAATAATTTTAAGTTGAACTGTCTGTTTAGCCAGTGTTCTACCTAGAACGCACACGTACACTGGATTGGTAAACCAGATATTAACTGACTTTATGATCTAACTGACTTCCTGTACGTAAGCGACCGACCATTAGCCCATCCCATTCTCTACAAATTGTTCGCACACATTTGAAGCTTGCCGCATCAAAAGATTCAGAAATGGCGTCTGATTTTTTTTTTTTCTGGAAAAAGTGTTCGGATAATTGGATGTTCGGATAATTGGGGTTCGGATAAATGGAGTTCTACTGTATGTAGCATTATCTGCTGTGAGCACGTGCAATTGTAGAATGTCTGTGATATAGTCTTTCATCTGCCTCTTGATCTTCACCTGTGCCCTGAAACCAGATCTCCTACTGTTGTAGACGCGTGGTGGTAATGAATCGGTCTCCATTCTCATGAGATAGTCAAACCAATTAATTTTCTGTCCCTCCATATACTTGATGCATTATATGTCACCGTACAAGAGATCATATAATAATAGCCCCTTCAGTCATAACTGACCAGGGGAATGCGCCCCTAAGGTGACAGACCTCAGCTGCTTATTTTCCTGTTATTCCTTTCAGCGTTTTCTTCTCTCTTCTGCTTGTCGTGAGAGCTTCTTTTCGCCCAGTCATAAGTGGCGCCGTAGACAGCATCGCCACTTGATGCGATTGGCAGCTTTCATTCTCCCAGGTTGCTGGATTTATGTGTAAGAGATCTCATATATCAATGTTTTAAATCAGCGGTAGACAGCCCAGGAGCTGTGGAGATCTACTTTAGAACAACTCAACTTTCTAAAGATATATAATGTCTGTTTTAAAGTTTAGGAGTATTTCGAATTTGAGATAAGTGGATCTTTATTGTTAACTTTTATATCCGCCGGGCGATCTATTTGCTACAATTGCATCAACAGGGCGGTAGATAATTCAAACGACATACAATTTTTTCC